>CAIGRL010053811.1:0-49520 GCA_903798325.1 Fraxinus xanthoxyloides
CTACATATTTGCAACTTGGTTGGTGGGTTATCGGACTCATGACCCAACTCTCAAATCCAGTTAAAACCGTCCATCATCCACGATTCAAATCCGCCCATCCCATCACAGTCTCTCTATAATTCTTTTTCCAGTTCTCCATCTCTCTTATGCAGTTTTATCTTCTTTCTCTCACTACCCAACCCCACAATTCCACCTGTTAAAACCCTCATTATCCTTCTCTTCATCTTCTATTTTAAGTTTAATTTGTGCCTTTTTTCGTTTGCTTTTTCCAATTATTCTATTTCTGAAGAATTTTAAAAATGGAGGGAGGACAGTATAATCCTCGTACTGTTGAAGAAGTTTTTGGAGATTTCAAGGGTCGTCGTAATGGCCTTATCAAAGCCCTAACCGCAGGTTTTTACTCCTCCTTTTTAAAGTTTCAGTTTTTTTATTTTTCATTATTCTGAAGTTGGTTGCTTTTTTTCCCCCTCTGTTGCAGACGTTGAAGACTTTTATCAGCAGTGCGATCCTGGTTAGGGTTTTCTTAGTTTTTTTTTTCTGTTTTACTGTATGAATTCTTTAATTGTCCGTTTCTGTATATTTTTGGACACACTATCACAGTGCTTATTATATGTTTGTTTGCAAGTAATCTCTAGAAAATGGTAATTTTTATTGAATGTAGCTTAAATTTTTTATTTGTATTTCATTTTTCCAACAAAATGTCTATTGAGTGTGCATTAAAAGGTATAGATTTTCTGATTGTCATAGTTTTTCTCTTGATTGCTTTGATTTGATTTTTTCTCATTTCTTTGATGAAATTGAAATATTTCATTTTAGGTTTGTGTAATAGAATATGTGTTGGATATGATGTAACACATTAGTTAGGTAATCAAGGATTAGTTAGGCTAACGGGTTTTGGTTTTTATCGCTTTATTTGAACCGTTGAAATTGCTCATGTTGACTACAACTATAGTTTGTTTTACCTGATTTTGGTTGCATCTTTGTTGTACAACTTCTAATATTCATTTTTGGAAGTTTTTGGTTCTAATAAATGTGAGTTATGGGTGCCACTCCATTACAATTTTGGCAATATGTTTTCTTAAATATTCATCAAGAAGTGATTTTATGGGGATCTTAGTTTACTGAACTAGAGAGCTACTATCATGATCTTTACAATTTTTTTTTTTTTTAAATCAATTGCAAGATGGTGATGAATTGTGATTGGTCTAGACCTTTGACTGGCAACTTATTTCATGTAGTTTCTAGCTTTGATTTGAACTTTCTGTAGACTTTGATGAGTTTTGGGTAAAACAGTTGCGTGCAATGCATTGCGCTTTGGATTTGCATTTATATGTGCAATCACAGTTTTAGGATTGTTATAATGCCCATGAGAAGAAGATTTAACAGATTAGGTATGCAACCATGTTAATTCATACCCAGAACCCTATTCACAGTCTTACTTTAAAATGGTACAAACTTGTGGCTTTTAACTGTCGTAGTATCAAATTGGCCTCTGTCGAGTTAGATGAAATCACTGGCATGTCTGCATTGATAATTATTGACGACTTTTATTATATCATTTGTCTATAACTTCTAATATGTTTCTCTGTTAGGTTTTAAATATGCCAAATGGCGTAAATTATGCGTTCCTCTGTCTAAAAATTCTCGTCACAGATACATTCTTTTTATTTATTGATTATAGCATAACATGATCAAAGCTTTCCATCTTGTCTTTTGGGAATAGTGACAATAGAAATAAGATGCTGGCAACAATGATTGTTTGGAGTTTTCGTCTGAGGATGATTAACACATTGCTTAATTTTAATCCGCTTTTGCTACGTGACAAACATGCACACGACAACATGCACGTTAAAAATCAGACATTCATTTGTTGGCTGCTTTAGACAGCCTGGTTGTGCACCGTAATGGGTGAGCACAACTCTGATATACATTTAATACATGTTAGAAACGGATCCTACATTAACCTCTGATCTCAAACCAATACATTCTTTTTTGGTGTCATGTCCATTCATCTTATATCTTGTTCATTCATATTCTATGGAGTCTGTGTCTCTGAGATATGAATTTCTCTACCTGAAGCATTGCTTTTAGGGTTTTCAAATAAATTCTGGCAATTTTATATTATCAAATTCTTTTCAAGATAATGATTTTTTTTATGGATATATTTCCAATTTTTTAGCGTCTATAGTATTCTTCCCTTTAATATTTCCCATGCCACTGGAAAATACAATGTATTCTTTTGGTGAAAAATAATTAAAACGAGTCTGAAGGTTGAGTCTTTGTGCTTTACAGCTAGTTAGTTATTATTTTTAAATACAGCTAGTATGGATCTATGTTTGTTGTGCTTTACAGAGAAGGAGAACTTGTGCTTGTATGGACTTCCTAATGAGCAGTGGGAGGTCAATTTGCCTGCCGAAGAAGTACCTCCAGAACTCCCCGAGCCTGCTCTAGGGATCAATTTTGCTAGAGATGGGATGCAAGAGAAGGATTGGTTATCTCTTGTTGCTGTCCACAGTGATGCCTGGTTGCTTTCTGTTGCCTTCTATTTTGGATCCAGATTTGGTTTTGATAAAGCTGACAGGTATGTATTAAATGCCGTCTTTGTTTCGAACATGTTTGGCTATGCTTAACAAGTTCATTTATACGTAATTAAGATTTAAAATAAATGATTTTGTTATTTATAAGAATTGTAAATAAGCGAGTTACTTGTTTTGAGAGCAGGGTAAAGCCACTTGTTTTATACTTGGCCAAACATGCTCATAATTGGAACTTCTTAACACACTGCAAGATTCTCTTTGTGCATTACGCATTGGCTTCTCAAGTTCAAAATGTTTCCTTGTGTTGTACCAAAGATAATTGTGTGGATAGAAATCGTAAGTTTCATAGAATTTAGTTTTGAAAGAAGAATTGTTGGGGGATGGATAATTTCTTTCTGTGCATTAGAAAGTTTTGCTTCAAAAAAGAAACACAATCGTCAAAGCATTCATGGTGCAAATGATTTAATCCCCTCTAATACTGTTTAAGCATCTTCCTATTACAATTTAATTCCTGTTGAAGTTCTTTTATTTTTCCTTAAATCAAATTTAAAATTTTGTTTCCCAGGAAACGGCTTTTCAACATGATCAATGAACTCCCTACAGTATTTGAAGTTGTGACTGGTGCTGCTAAGAAACAACAGAAAGAGAAGTCTTCAGTCTCAAACCACAGTAGCAACAAATCAAAGTCAAACTCTAAGCCTGTGAGTGTATTTCATGTGCAATACATCAATCGCCAGGAAATGGTGATTTTCACTTTTCATATATCAATCCCTTGTATGTCTAATCCTATGATATAAATGGGTTTTAATGAGAAGCTGACCAGCATAAATTTATCCTTTCAATGTCATCTGCATTAACAAAAAGTTTTATTATGAAAGTTATTTTGACATTTTTAAATGCTTACTCGAACATGCTCTATATACCTATGTTAGAATTATCCGCATCTCCCTTTCCCTCTCGCTCCTCCTCCCCAGCAGGGATTGGAATCTCAGGAAAAAAATCCAAAGTCACAGCCGAAGGACGAAGATGACGGGTTTGACGAGGAAGAAGAAGATGAACATGGGGAAACACTATGTGGTGCCTGTGGAGAAAATTATGCATCCGACGAATTTTGGATCTGCTGTGACATATGTGAGAAGTGGTTCCATGGCAAGTGCGTGAAGATTACCCCTGCTAGGGCCGAGCATATCAAGCATTACAAGTGTCCATCTTGCACCAACAAGAGAGCTCGACCCTGATTTAGAATATGAATCTAAGCTCTTGTACTCCTTAAACTCTGCTAACTGCTGTTGTTGATCAGGCCGCCCTTGTTTTGAAGTGTTTATTTATCTTTAGCATTAACCTGTGAATTCGTGTTCCTTATCGGGGGATGTTACTTCAGTATAGTATTATTTCATTCTAGTTGGCGCAAGTAGAGCCCCGTTTTACTTGGAACTATTATGTTTTCTTTCATTCAGTAGGAATTTCAACTGTTATGATCTGCAACTTTCTCCCTGTATTAGAAATTTCGTTATTCGGATTATCAAAACTAGTACTTCGTTTGGAACGTTGCTTTTGAGATCTCACGAAGTGTTATGATGAATAAATAGGGAGTATTCAATAGTATAATGAATAAGATTTTAACTTATTTGTCTCTTTTTTAATTAAGATCTTGACTCGAGTCTTGAGAACAATTCAAATGCAGGTAAATTTGCCGCCTCACCAACGGAAGATTTTCAAATTGCTCAAGGATCCAAGAAACTTGTGAATAATTTATTCATATGATAATAGAAAGGGTTGATCATTAAGACAAACCGGATAAACTAATTAATCCCCATTAATATATAAATCTTGAAAGACACTAGTCTCAAATCCATTATGCAAGTTGGATAATAAGTATTAACACCCCCACCAATCATCAAATAAAGCAAACCAGACATGATCATTCTAAATAGGAACATAATACCGCTAAAGTGTTTTGTACTCAAAGCATGTTGAATAAATAATGTTTCGTGTACATAATGCAATTACATTTTTATTTTTATTTTTTTGAAGAAATTCTAACTCAATACCTAACCGGTCACTACATCATGTATATGCAATTCATTATTTACATGTAAGACAATCGTTTTTGGATAAGACACAAACAAACTAAGCAATCTTTCTCGACTCGCTAAATCCTTTTTTACCAAACCCGTTCGCTAATTCACTGAACATACTCGACAGATGGCTTGTACAAGTATGAAAATTAATGGGGCTAGAGAGGTTCACATATCATATATGGAATCCATAATTTGAAATCACTTTTTCATTAATGACCTCACTTGTGCTAACTATCTACCTTGGAGAATCAAGAAAAGCATGTATAACATGTTGAGAGAAAGACTACATACAACTCTGAACAAGATTGAAGGAAAAGTCAAATAAACAAGAAATAAAAACTTGTTTTCTCCACTGCTTATGATTTACCAATTACCAGCGCGTTCTGGCATGAACAGAATTGGACAGTACATTCGACAAGTTTTTCACTTGTTTCTCTTTATAAATATTTTGTCCTATCCAATCCACTTATTGATTCAAGATGACAAAGCCTCTCGATTCTTTGCAGAGAGCCTTTTCAAGAACTCATAAGTAGTGATCATCGTAGTTGCAGACATGGACATTGAAGCCCACCGTGGTCCTAAACCTCTATAACAAGCCATCCATCCACCTTCCTTCACCAAATTCCTCACAGTTTGCCCAAAACTCGCCCCCTTCCGCCCATTCTCATCTCCATCCAAAACCTGTAATCTCGTCTTGATAGTATCCAGAGGCATTGTTATCAAAGCCGAAACCCCACCGGCCATAGCGGCACTTGCTCCCTGCACTGCCATCACGGTTTTTGCATTAGGCCTCAATGCATTTTTCTCCACATTGACCCTGTTTTCTTCCCTTTCGTCGTCTTTCTGGCAAATAAAACACCCCATTCCACTCCAAACAAGCCTCTGAGCTACAGAATAGGATGCCCACCACACTGCATTTGATGGTGCATAAGTCAAAATTGATACCCCAAATCCTCTATATAGCCCTCTTATCCCTTCTGTATTTAGAATTTTCTTGAATGCATCAATCCCATTTAAATATTTACATGGAAATGCATTCGAAACCTTCTGATTATCACCACCTTGTACCATGAGCCGCTGGCTAATTACATCAACCGGCGTCCAAACCATTTGCGCGGCCATTGCAGCGCTCAACCCAGCAGCAGCATTTGCTATTGCAGCTGCAGACGGCTCGGAAATTCCACACCTAGTGGCTGCCGTCCCCACATTACTCTTGGTAACCTCAAGTGCAGCCATATATAATGCTCTGGCCGGGATTGTGCCTGTCAATGAAGTCCCAAATCCTCTATACAACCCGCGAAAACCTTCATGTTTCAAGATCCAAACTGCTGTTTTAATGCAAGAAACTTGGGACTGTGCCACCTGTTGCCGGGTTTTTAGCACCACCGCCGGGTATAAAGAGGCGGAGACACCGGAAAATAAGGCAGCACCAAGGAAGAAAAACTTGGATTTGTCAAGCATTTGCCAGTCTATATCCTCCGGAATGTCAATTTCTTCAGCCGTTGGTTCTTCCTCTGACGTACCCAAATTCATCTTCGCCACTTTTCAACAATTTCAACAAGTTTAAATCCTTCGATTTCCAGTCACAACAAACTCTCCTTCATCTAAACAAATATACATAGGTTTCCTATCTATCTGTACAGTAAAATTGGGGATTAAAACGTAAAACCCTAAAAGGCTAAACTTGACAACACCTTTTACAATAAGAATTTCCTCTATGATTCTACCGCTAATAGATATAAATACAAAATTGAAATCGGAATTTACGGGTTTAGGTAAACGGATCGATGGATGTTTTTTTGCGTTTGTGGAACCATGTTTTGGATCGAAGATGAATTATAATAAAAGGGTCTAACATTTATTGACTGTTCTTACCGGATAAGGTAATCATTTCCACGTCAGACGTTCACCGGCGAGACAGAATGTTGCCGGAATAATCTTATATAGGACAATTCTTCATGGGGCGTGTGCTTATGGCATGTATTTCTACATAGAGAGAGAGAGAGAGAGAACGAGAGAGTTATGGTGGTGGAGGAGAGAGACTACTTCCAGTTGGAGGGAGAGAGGGGTGGGGTGGGGGTGGGGGTTAGGTAAATGGATAATTGTGAACTGCAGACAAGTAAATAATTGCTTAAACTCAATAATTGATTCTAAATAAATATTATATTGGATAAAATGAATATTAATCAATATTGATTACATTATTAAACAACTCACGTTGAATTTGCATTGTTATTTATCAACTTACAAAAATACCCCTAAAACTAGGAATTTTTGAAAATCATATGATTACATTATTAAACTACTCACGTTGAATTTGCATTATTATTTCTTTTTGGACAAATGACAAAAATACTTCTAAAATTAGGATTCTTGTGAAAAATTGAGAGCTTTATGCCAATAATTGATAAAAATTAGCAATCACGCCAATGTCTTCTTCTTTGCATGGGTTAATCGGCTTCTTCTGCTATTACAAGAAAGAAAGTAATTTTAGGGCTCATCCACTAAAAAAAAATAAGAATAATTCTATTTGTATCTAATAACTTACCTAATGTTTTATCGAATCGACAAGTGGCGGTCCCCTATTGGGAGGCCGCTTGGGCCCACAGACGCCCTCTAATATGGAGCCGTCACTTGTTGATTAGATAATCTATTAGGTAAGCTATTAGGTACATGTAGCTTGGTCCAAAAAATAAAGAGGGCATAGATTGAATTTGAAGTTGAGATCGAGTTACCACCAAAGGAGCTAGGTAAGGTTTGAAAGGAAGGATTCGAGGCTGGGGTTGGAGATCTTAAGTCGGAAGTACATTTTTATTGTCAATCAAATATCATTAGTGAAATATAACTTTTTGTTATTTCACACTTATTTTTAAAACTTCTTTTGACCTCCTTCCTGAATATGAAAAGAAACCATTTATACTTCATTATTCAAGTTGAGTAGATTGATGGAGAATGTACGGTTGAAAAAAAGGGAAAAGTAGATTGGTGGAGATGAAAAATATTATTTTATTGAAGAATGTGTGGTTAAAAATAAATAAAAGAATAAGAATGAAAATTTTAATGTGGCTCGAATAGGACCTTAATAAATTTCATTTATTTATTGAGCGGTCTTTACCCATTTGTTTGTGTCGTTTAGAATTTTTTGGTTATGATTTCTCTCCACAAAATCATTAAAATAAAAAAAAAATTATATTTCGTGTTTCTATATAAACAAATTGACAAAGTATTCGACCATCATTTCAATGCACAATCTGGACAAAAATCGGAGACGAGATATTTTAATTTCATTAAATGTTAGAGATAAAAATACAATGAATTTTGAAAACACAAAATGAAAGACCTTTATGATCAAGAATTAATTTGCTCTGCCAGGCCTATTTACAGGCCTGACAAAGCTAATTCTCTAACATGAAGTGGATCCTCGAGATCCACCTCATTAAACCCCCCCATGTTAAGCACTCACCCCCTCCCTCTCACATTTCTCTGCGAGGCCTTTTGTCAATTACAATATATCTGACGCTTATGATTCCCTAAAGTAATGCCAGGAAGAATAAAAATTTAATTTTTTTTATTAACACGCAAAATGGAAGAGCCAACACGTGTCTGCTGTCAATTTTTCTATGGCTGCTGACCTCCACAACCTATGACGCGACAAACCTTATCCAAACTCCGAGGACCAATCTGCTACACGCAGAGCACCATATACACCACCAGAATTTTGACTAATCTCTCACGTTACTATACTAATCACAATTAGATATCATAGACCAGTCTGACATCCAATGGCCCAACAATCGCAATTCGGCAATTTTAAGGTTGGAGTAGGACCCACCATTTTATTAATGCAATAGCAAATTTAATTTCATCGTGTAGCGATTAGATAAAAAAAAAAAAATTCAATTCCAAGCTAACCACATTGCATATATTTAAAAAATTAAATTAATCAGAAAAATTTTCAAGATTTACACCTGTGAGGTTTAATCGAACAAATTATATACATTTCGCCCCTACACTAAATTCTATTAAAGATTTGGCTCAAAAGTTGGAAACGCCTTCAAGCACATACACTTCAGTCCTTCGAGATTTGCATAAGCTCGAACCACTGTGTACGCCGAACAAAAAATTAGTCAATTTCACGCAGCAACCTATGGAACAAAAAAATTGATTTGTTGAAAACTTACTTGTCTCAAAAGATCGGCAAGTGTCCTTGGCAGGGATTCAATGTTCTTTAGTACAACATAAAACGGAAATGGGAACGAATCAAGATATTTTGAGAACTTAATATTCCCCTTCGAAAACTCTTCATGTGAAAACGATACTTCCTGAAAGGGGAGGAGATCAAGTTATAATTTGTTGGATTTGTCTAATTCAAGTAGAGTATCGAGAATGAAAGTAAATACCTTAAGGTCCATAATTGGCTCGTGTGGACTATCGATCAAGATGAATGCAACCATACGCTTTTTACTCAAGACATCTCTCACGCATCGTTTCACATGTTCCTATAAAAAGATATTTGAAGGATCGTATCAAAGATGCATGCACACAGATAAACCTGAATCAGAGACAAAAGCAACAGATAGGTACCTTCTGATGGAAACGACCATCAGATATGATCAGAACAAGCTGCTGTAGAGGATTATATCCAGATGGTAGCCGTGCATTCGTTACTGCAGTATCCAGCATATTGTTCAAATATTTCAATAAGTCAACCATCGGGTCATCTACAATAGTATTCTCTTGTTTAAATGTCAAACTCGAGATCATCTGTTCCCCAGTAGAAAAAACATCAAAGAAACTGAAGTTAGGACAACGAAGCGCAAATATACCAGCAGCAACAAATGCGTGCATACACCGCCAGTGAGATAACAATAGAGTCAATACTTTGAAGTTTTGAGCAGAACAAAAATGAGAGCAAGAAGATAAACCAACCTTAATTCCAGCCTCACCAGTGAAAGGCTGATCAAAATCATGAAGTAATCTAATGTTACCCTTCTGCCCAAAACTCGCAACAGCCAAATTTCCCACTTCCAATTGAGACATTGCCCGACAGACTGTCACTAAAGCTTTGATAGCAACACCTCCACAACAGCTTTCTGACATGCTGCGGGAATCATCCACAGCAATAACAACTTGATAATCACGTTTATTTGGCCGTGTCCGCCTTAGCCATATCTTGTCTTTCCGATAATGACTTGCAATATATGGAATCACCTGAAAAATGAAAAATTGCATAATTACTTATCCATGCAACCAGGCAAGTGTCATCTTAAAATCAAGATTATAATGTTGCATACCTTCTTCATGTTAATCCTTTTGCCAGTTTTGTAATCTCCTTGCAGCTTGCTTGCTAAAGTGGGTTCCATTACCAGACGCAACTGTTCAGCAAGCTCTTGAGACAAACTTGATGTTAGCAATTCGTATCTTCTCCAAAGAACAGCTGCATCGTCTCTCATGTCAGCAGACATCTCAAAGCCACTGGCTTTACCCAGTTCATTATCCTTCATTGAAAGCTTGCTTAGTTGATTTATATCTTCAGTCATGTATGACCTCCTTACAGACACTGTACTTTCAGATGAGTTATTTATCTCATGATCATCAATGACTTCTATGGATTCTCCAAGGGGATTGTCAGATTCTGACATCTCCAATTGGTTTTTTACAGAATTCTCAGGATTCAAAGCTGCCGTTCTGACAGGGCGTGTATCAGAAGGCTGCATTTCGATTTCCATTTCAGTAGTGGGGTCTTCTAAGTCTGCAGTTCCAATATCCCTTTCTAGATCACTTCTATTCATATCTTTATCAATCTGGTCTGCTGTTGCAGGGCCAAGCGCTTGAGATGTACCCTTCTCAAACTCAGCGGTATATCCATATTCATCTGCTGTCTCATCCACCAAATCCTCCGGACCGTCCTTCTGGTCCTCTAAGTCAACCGAGACTTTAACTCTCTCTTTCCATCCATCAAGTGCATCCCCAACATTACGAAAAGGGTTCGGCTGATTTCTCTGAAGGGACTCAAAAGGCGGCATTTTAGATTGAGATTGATCGTGGCTCAGTTTTTTGCCTTCCATTGAGTCAATAACCCTCATTTCGATCTCAGAGGCACTAGGAAAGCCACCCATTGAAGCAAGATCATTTTCAACTTCACTGAAGTTAGACCACTTTGCATCTGGTGCAACTTCTCCCTGATCTATTGCATCAGAGTCTTCTTTAGGTTCTGACTGAGCATTTGGAACATTGTCCCTGACAAAATCAGAAGTTGTCGATTGCAGCACATCTTTCTTAGGGGTTTCGAAGTCCATCTCTTTGTTACTTTCTTGGGCATTGACTTTTTCAGCAGTCTCTCCCAACTGCTCATATTCTGCCTCATCCAAGTTTTCATCCATTAAATTGTCTTTCTCCTCATTATTATTAGGGTCAGAACCTTCGTAATCGTCAGGTTCACCATCTTCCATGGCTTCAGTTACATCCATGTCATCCCCATGTATATCTTCTTCAGGCCCTGGATTTTGATCGTCAAGATTCAGCCCCGTAGGATCTAAAAATGCGTCATCTTTGTCCACATGCATATCTTCTACATCATCAGGACCCTCTTCTTTTCCATCTGGATCAATCTTCTCACTAGATTCGTTAGGATTAAGATCTCCAGCATCGTCGTCACCATCACCACCACCATCACCAGGAGAATCTTCCCTGGCTCGAAGTTGTTTATCATTAGAAGCTGTGTCTTTCACGGAAGGCCCAGTTTCGTACTTCTCATTCAAGTTACTTGGATTTTCATCATCACCTGGGTCCCCAGTTTTCTCGTCGACTATCTCGCTATCCAAACCAGTTTCCCCCATAGCAGAATCCAGTTGCTCATCCTCAGTGTCTTCATTTTCATCATCATCTCCAGAGTCCTCGCTAACACTAAATGCACTGGCACTGAAGTCCTGCTCCATCTCTATTCCTTTTTCATTTTTACTTGGAACATCACTCAAATCATTCTTATCTTCATTTGGCTGCAGAAGCTTAATAGAGAAAATATAATCACATGCCCAATTTTTTGTTAAACTTGAAAGACTAAATTTAAATAAATACATGCATCATATCTCTCATAGCTTAAGCTTTTAAATAATGTTCAATATGACATTGGAGCAAACATCGTTTGTGATCAAGTCACGCCGCCACCCCTCAATGAAAATTGTGCACGTCAGACCTCTGGTAATCAAATGGATATGGCCAAGCCAGTGAGGAGGCAGGTTAATTTAAATAAGTTTGTTCTCTCTCTCTCTCGCTTTTAGATGAGATTGTTCAAGAACACTCGTAAATTTTCGTTATAGAGGATTAGACATAGATTAATACTCTGAACATCTGATTCCGTACCTTTTCAGATGCGCCAAGGAGCTGATCTTCATCAGTAATCTGGTCGCTGACATCATTCAGTCCTTCACCCTCACCCATGCCAGTTCCATGTGCATCTTGAGTTGTATCATCCGTGTCACTATTTGATTGATCTTCAATAGTGCCAAATCCTTTGGAAAATAATGTAGCAAACACGTTTGCAAGAGCATAAGTTATTGTGGATACCTGCGTACAACATAATATATTAGACACTCAGATATAGCAGTTTAGAAACGAAACACTTAAAATTAGAAAACATGGTGAACGTGAATTATTGAAATTGAGAAAATTGTAAACACAATCGCAGTTATTCATGATTTTTTTCTCTTCTATCAGTGCTGACCGAAGCTTATTTCATACGGCCTTCTGTTAGTGGTCGAAATAGGGAAAAACGTAAATTCAGCTGCATAGAGCTATTACAAAATTGATTGGGCGTCCCCAAAAAGAAAAAATAGAATAGTAAAAGTTAAATAATGCAAAACTATGGTTTGAAGTTAAAAGATTATGACAGAAACTTACCATCCCATGCATGGTCAGAAAATCCTGCAGAAGATTATCACCAAAAGCCATTATCACATTCAACAAGAAATGCAATCGTCTTAAATGTTCACCAACAGACGGACAGAGACTTGGATTCCTCTCTCCATAGTAGTTCAAAAGTTGTCTCTGAGAAACAAATATCAGTTGGTAAACAACAACTAAAAAAATCATAAAATGAAAAATCTGGAAGGAAATTTGCATTGATGGAACTTACAGCAAATTGAATTGTTTTCACTACATCTTCACATATATTGACCAACTGCAGGTTCTCTATATCCCTTTCAAATCGAATTTTCCACTCATTCATATTCTTTAATGAATCTACAGAAACAGCATGGTCATACTTCAGTGACCCAACTCTCTGAAGCGCATCACCGATATTCTTATATGTTCCTTTGAGAGCATTGCTGAAGCAAGATTCAATTTCAATCATATCCCCTTCATGACGATTGGGGTCCTCATCCATATTATTAGACAGATTTCTTGCACGTAAAGAAGCATAAAACTCTTCGGCATTAATGTTAGCCTGAAAAATGTTAAAGAATGCTCAAACTGGAGATACTTTACAAATATTTTTCTTCACAATACACCTATGGCATAACCTTTAGAAATGCTTCAATAGCACAAAAAGTTAAACAATGTTAACTGATGATATCTGAGGACGACATTCGATTGAATAAAATTTGTACATACCTTCTCAAATAAATCTCTAAAATGCCCAAGCAGGATTTCTGGGATTAATTTGTTCCCATCTTGCTTCCGGAAAGCAGAGAGATCTTCCTCAAATTTCTGAATCAACTGGAAGTTATGATTTACCAGCTGCTCCATTTCTTCTGTAATGCCATAAGGATTCAATACAGCACCTACTGCAGTTAAATCTCCACCATCACCAAGAAGATAGTCATCCAGCAAATCCTATTGAAAAATTTCCATATAAGTAAGACAAAGTTGTTTTTAACCATTCAGAACAGCAGCACAGTGAATGAGAATAAAATACCTTAGATTTCCGAAAGTCTGGAGAGAACTTCTGAATGAACATGTGAATATTTTGCACTTCATCTTGGACAATTAGACAATTTTTCAAGTGATTGTCTTCAACCATTTGTAGCAACAAATGTTCATCATACAGCATGGTGTAAAAACCATCAAAAAGTTGCTGCAGTAAAAGTAGAAATTTGAGGTTCACTTCGGTGAACGAAGAGCAGGAAGGTTCTTATTCACTTCACCAGGTCAAAAGCCTAACCTTTTGTTGCCACATGCATTTGAAAGTGGCATGTTGGTTTTGGGTAAAACAGAAATCACTACTAGTACCACTAGCAGAAGAAATGGAGCCTGAGAACAAGTTCGATAAAGGCCATGTGCATTCCTTCAAACACTTGAGTTGATTGGAAAAACCATAAGCAAGCGCCCGTTGTTCTTGTTGGATTTCTACTAGATGGTCAATGTAAGAACCTGACTGTATAATCTACACAAAAAGAAAGAGAAAGACAAGTCATATTCATCCATCTGAACATAAGCACACTAATAGGTTAATATCTCACAACATAAATATCGCCAAAAAGCTTAAAAATGAAAGACTTAACAACTAATCCCCGGATACACATTCGAAGAAATACATGCCAATACATCCAGATGAAACTAAAAAGTAATTGTTAACCTAAATTACATGTATGCAGCAATTAAAATTTCTCCCAACAGTACGAGTTTAAAGAACACCAAAGAAAAAATTGATATTGTACCTAGAAAATGCAGGTCATCAAACAGCCACCACCCCACCCCACCCCACCCCAAAAAAAAAAAACCCCACAAAATAATAATAATAATTTAACCACCACAAGGTATACAGACTCTGGCATACAAAACTACCTTAAAAAATCTCATATGACCTCTACATTAGGCCGCAGAGGATATTTTCTACTTGTAAAGATACAAGAAACTGAATTTTGATAGATAGCAGAGCATTTCACAACTAAATCCATTAAATTATGTACTGTGCAGTACCTGTTCAAGAGTAAAATCCTTGTGAAAATTCAGGCATATTTGCTGCAGAGCTTGCATAGATGCAATGCTCTTGAAATAGTACTGATTTGCTGNCCACCCCACCCCAAAAAAAAAAAACCCCACAAAATAATAATAATAATTTAGCCACCACAAGGTATACAGACTCTGGCATACAAAACTACCTTAAAAAATCTCATATGACCTCTACATTAGGCCGCAGAGGATATTTTCTACTTGTAAAGATACAAGAAACTGAATTTTGATAGATAGCAGAGCATTTCACAACTAAATCCATTAAATTATGTACTGTGCAGTACCTGTTCAAGAGTAAAATCCTTGTGAAAATTCAGGCATATTTGCTGCAGAGCTTGCATAGATGCAATGCTCTTGAAATAGTACTGATTTGCTGTTTTCCATATGATATCTAATTGCTGATGGGATGAGCTCTTAGAATGGCTGGAAATGGCAATGTTGGCATCCCCAGAAGACTGATTACCATGTGTCAGCAGCAAATGCTGTACATCATAGGATGGCTGGAGGAGGCAAGACCGTGATTGGTTGAACTGATCCTATGTGATGGAAGATATCAGCATAAACCAATATAAACTAGAAAATCTTACAGGAAAAATGAAGGTAAACAGAAGTACCAGTAGATTCCAAACTGCAATGTGGGATAAGTTCCATACAAAGATATAGGAAAATAAGCAATTTAAGACTCAAAACACGATACAGAGATACAGAGTAGTAGTACCTCCTTGACTGTTCTATGCTTAAGCAAGCCACAACTATCAAAGAGCTTTAGAAGCTCTGAGAAAACCCTCCTCTTCCTCAAATTTTTACTTTTGTCTTCCCAAAGTTCAACACAATCAATTATCATTCCACATATTCTCTCTATTGCACGCTGCACCAGCTTTCTTTCTTTCAAGTACAAATAGCAAGATTGGGAAGGTACATCCTTGAAGACATTCCCAACCTCTGCATAGTTTGAAAGCCATTTATGTGAGAATTGTCATTTGTCAACAAACATATGAAAATGCTAAATGTATTAAGTGAATACAATGGATTAACAGTTTACCTTCCACATCCTTCAATGAAATATCTGGGAAGCCAACCTCACTTGTCCTACCTAAGTGAAAGTTTTGTAAAACTACTACTACATTCTTCCGCCATTCCGTAAACCATAAAGAGCTGCAACAAAGAGCAAAAATTGAGAACAGTTTTGTGGCAAACACAAAACTAGCATGGGCAAACATATGAGAAAAGAAAGCAACCTGTCCTTATCAGTGGATTGAACCTGATAACAGATGGTACCAAGGAGATTCCTGCTCTTCTCATAGGGATCAATTAGGAGATTTAGGCCTTGAATATATTGGGTGTTAATGCCTCTTCGTGAGGCCTCTTGAACAACGAAATGCATTAAAGGTTGTTGCAATATTTCCTGTGCCAAAAAAAAATAGATAGATGATATTATTATGCAATTCGTATAAATGAACATTCAATCGCAAGAAATCATGCAGGTCAACCAATCAATAGCAGGCACAAAAGCTGTTTTATAGAGGGCAGTAAACTTGGCCTCAGAAATTATTGTCAGGGTGTTTTCAAAAGCTTTACATATAATGGACCTCAGTTATATGATTCATATGTCGACCGATGAATGTTTAGGTCACAGATTGGCATACATATAAGGCAAACTTTATACATGATTTACAGACAATGTTACGCTGAAAATAGAAGTGAAAAAGCAATCAGCATTTTGGATTGAAGCACAAATTCTTGAATGCTTTCAAGTCATACGAAGAATTAATTTCACAAAAGAGGATTCAACTACTGGCAACTAACTATAAATTTAAATGATGGTACTCAAAAGTGTGTTTCAAGATTTAATTATATTTCTTTCAGAAAATACGAACCCATCCTGTGAACTGCAGCAGGCCATGTCCAATTTGAGGAAAAAGTTATTGACTTACTGTATACTTTTGTATGATCTTTTTCAGCTTCTGCCTGGTTCTTTTAGAGGTTTCTGCAGTCCAGTGGATCTCAATACGATCCCAGCAGCACAATTTAAGGACTTCTCTCAACTCAGTCTCAATATTTCTTCTACTAGCTTCGATGTGTTCCAAAATTCTGGAAACACCAGAACCATTAACTTTCAATACAACCCCAAAAAAAAATCAAGCAACCTAATAAGATGTATATAAATTTCAAAATTGTTGGCAACAGATAACTTACAGTGGCAAGAATTGCACATAGAAGCCAAATGTGTTGTAGAGAACTTTCACATTCTCTTCATGGTGAGGGCTGCATAATTTAATGCAAATTAGCATCTCAACTTTACGAAATTATTGGTGGAACAGTTTAATACAATACAAAACGACTAAAGGCATGCTTTCAGTTTTATCCAAAGAAGAGTTTAACTGTTTTTCCAGTATCTAATATAGCATTTAGCCAAAGCATAAAATATTCTGCTTTACCTTGAATAAGACCCCCGGATCAAACCGTTACTAATTTGTCCATGGAAAGCATGAAGTAATTGAAGACGCTTTCTAAATTCACCAATGCTGGACATCTGAACAAACTCTTCCAAGCTGCATGTTCATTTTTCATTAGATGTTCGTGACAGCAAGTTGATTAGAACTCTTTACTAACCACACTGAATTTCAGTAGAGAAAAGTTAATACATGCCTTTGAATTGTAGATTGGTTGTATTCATCAATATCAGCAGCATGTCTATGTTGAAGAACAGAATATAAGGGTAACCATAACTGCATGAAATTGAAAAATGTCAAGAACTCATATGACAGGAGCATATCATACAAGAAACAACTGATTGCATTTACAAATCCTGAAGATCGAAAATTTAACAAGCAATTGATTGCATCAACTAAATCTTGAAATTTGAAATTAAAAGTGTCCATCAAGAAACACACAATCCAGTTCTATCTTTGGTTGTGCACTACAGATAACGTATTGCATTACTATAGAGATGTGCAAGTTTTGTTACTTCTAAGCACTACGAATAATGTAAAGCACCCAGTCCTCTCTTCAGGAGACATTTTAATTGTGTATTTGTATTTAAGATTACAGATGTGCATGAGACATACTGTATTGATGCAACTAAAACAAGGACCCTCCAACAAAGAATACGCCTTATAGATGAAACCCCAGAAAACTTTACAACGGTCAATAGAATTCAAATTGATACCAGGCTCTCTGAAACTATAACCATTGTGAATGTATCTTTGTATCATTTTGAGATACCCCATAGGTTTCCTATCTATGTTGGCTGCATTAATACGTCAGTTTGACAACATTATGTTTCTTCGACTAGGTTTTACGTTCTACCAGGAAAATAAAATGTTAGGAAAAGACCAACGTTACCTTCGCAGCATTCATCTCAAATTGTAACTGAAGTTCATCCAGCAAAGCAGGCCAAGATTCGAACTCCAACTTATGCCATGAGGACGCCAGCATGAGAATTGGGTCCAATTCATCTAAAGTAAAATATTTAAGGGAGGATAAGAAACAGATTTATTTGTATTCCATCACAGACAACCATATGCAGCAAAAGGTTACTTGCTTACCAGAGAGAGGGAATTTTGCAACGGTTTCTTGTAAAATTTGTACCCTGTTCAGAAGGAACTGCAACCCCGAGAGAGCCTTCAACAGAAAACAAGACGAGTTAGGCATTTAGGTATTGCAACAAGCATATCCTGCTATGAACCATAAAATATCGTATCAGCACAAGCATATAGCTTAATTCAAGGATACCAAGATTCCTTGGCAAATAATGATTTTAGTTTTCAGATTATATATTAAAATTGACAAGGTGTAAACCAGGGAAGGAAGATGGTAAGGAGGAGGTAAGAAAAATTATAATTTCACCTAGTTTTGACTCAAAAGTCCAACAGCAAGAGTATCTCAACAAACAAAGAAGACATAGAAGAACATAAATTGGGTTAAGACTCTGATATGTTATATTTTTGGTATCACAAAAAAGCAATATGATGTACATCACATTATTTGCTCATTTTAGTTCCACCCCTAAAATGCTTTTAACAGGTAATTAAATCTCAAAAACCTTTCGCCGGTAGTAGACAATCTACCTTGGCGAGAGGAGTGCTCAATGGTAGAGCCAATATCATTTCAATTACATCCAAGATTTTCTGAAGAGCAGGATGATCATCCCATTCGTTCAAAAGCACGAGAATCCGGCGTTTAAGAATCGTAACAGGCTCCACCAATTTAACCATCACTGATGAATTTGGATCCTAAATGAGAATCAAAGAGAAAAGTAGTTAATAAGGGATCATTTTCAATTGTAAACAAGACAATGTAAAGAAGACAAGGGCATTTTTACAAAAGACAAACCTTATAAAAATTGTACGCGTGAGCTGATTTTTTAGACAAATTAAACTTGTGATCATGCTCCATACAGAGGCGGAGCAAGTGTTCTGGCGTAACCTTAGCATCGAAACTAGAGGAGAATAAACCTTCTAAATCTGAAAATTGAAAGGAATGAGAAATTTTACCTACATAAAAAAAAAAATTGATAAATATGACACACACCTTTAATCATTTGAACTCCCAAAGTATACGAGCCAAGGAAGGAAGATAATCTGTCTGAATCAGACACGTTATTTCCAGGCTGAACAGGAAAAGAAATGATAGTTATTTCTTAAATGAAAGCTCAGATTGGTGACAGAAAAATATTAAGAAATTGCAAATTAAACGAGTCCAATACAGAATTAACTAATGTAAAACGAGTCCAAACAGGGGCCTAGTAAGCTATTAAAAACTTATGCTTGAATCATGTAAGGTGAGTTTGAAGTGAACTTACATTTCGAACAAGGTCCAGTGAACCAAATAACTGATAGTGAAACTGGACCAAGTCATTCAAATTGAATTCCATTGTGGAATCCCAATCGTCCTCCAAATTTTCATGTTCCTCGTCAGCTTTGGTCTACAAACACAGTTAACAGACACTGTCACACACTATATTGATATACACACCTAATACACGTGCACGTCAGGTAAGTGTGGATATATGTCTGAACACATATACGTACACATTTCCACGACCACACAGAGCATGAGACCAGGCAATGTTACCTTTTTGACACGTTCTTCGGAGAGCATTTCTTGCCATTCTGAGAAGCTTTCATTTGGAAGCAAACTTGCTAGGTTTGATACATCAATTTCAATAATGCTCTCTATCTTAAATGCACGTGTCTTGAACTTGAACTGTTGAGATTGGCTATCTTCTCTAGTTTTCACTTTGAGTTTCATGTGCATCCACTCTCTAGCAAACTTATCAAAGATCTCATCCAAAAGCTGAAAAAGTTTATAGTACAATGTTATTTTAAGATGCTGTTGTGAGATAATGGCCAGAGAATGGTAAAAAGTCCATTTATTAAGTCCTCACCTTGAAGGTAGCATCATCCAGAAAACGTGCGTCAGCAACAGAATGTTTGATTTGAGCTAGAACATTCTGATACATGGAAATTCTAAGTTGCAAGGTCGAGACCTAATGTAATTAAAGCAGTAGAAGAAAAATTACAAATGTAATCCCCAACATGCCAAGGAAGACTAGAGCCTAGTTGCATACCAGGCATGAAAACAAAGGAAAGTCATTGTAGTTAGAATTACTAACCGTTCTATAGTTAATGGAATCTCTTGAGAACCCAATTACTTTCTCTAGCAAATTCAAATTTACAGCACCAATGCTTGTTGGCAATACAATATCACTGGATGACAGTTTGCCCTGCTTATTGTCAACATTGACAGAAACAGTTCTCGCTGCACAGCCTCGAGGGAATCTCATAAAAGAATAAATTGTGCTCTGCCAATAAGCTTCAAGTGTCAAGTGCAAACAGCTAAGGGAAAACAAAATAAAAAGTAGGAAAGTGGATCACTTATTTACCAGAACCAACTCCATATCTTGCTCTCCAATCTTTTCAAGATACTTTTTGTACAATAAACTAGAAAGCATCAGTGATAATCCAAATTTCATTTCGTATATTGCAACTTGAACAGGTTGAACGATATCAACATATGAAGAGTACACATTCGACAAGCGCTCAATAAAGCACGAAGCTGTCTCCTGAGATACAAGGACATTAAAGAAGTAAGAAACCTTGAAAGGGGGAATTATACACATTGCACACTACTGCATCTAAAGACAACAATTTACTGATCTAAATGATGGCAAACAAATTATACCTGCCAATTTTTTAATTGGTTGGTAACCTCTTCTATATGCATGCTTTCGACATTCATGATCCAACCAACCAAACTTGAAACCAACTTACGGAAATCATCACACTCACGCTTCAACTCCCCGTATTTTTTTTTATCAGAGCGGAATGAAATCTGAAATAAGAGCAAACAAAATTAGATGGGTGCAAGTATCTCCTTTTTGCATTAAAGAAAATAATATATATTTAAATGATTTTTACTGCAAACAGATTTAGTAAACTGAATGGACAAAGAAACATGAAACCTGAAAACAGTGTATCCACATGTGGCATGAGAATAATTGTCTACTTGAATACTATTTTACAAGTAGTTGAGGTCGTTAACTAATAAGCAAAAAGCTTCTTTTTTCTTTTTTTTCATTTTTTATTATAAACAGTGCCCATGGAAGTGGATAAAAAAATCTCACAAACAATGGCATTACATATATAAAAAAAATAGTGTAAAATTGTAAACCATCAGGAAAAAAAATACTCATCCTGAAGTTTGTAAATATCCACATCCAGAATCTCATTTCCAATAATTGTCTCGTGGAATGAAAACATATTCTAAAAGAAGTAGAATTTAAACTAATATCCTCTTTTTAAACAAGCATTTCCTTATGGGAGTAACAATGTCAGGAGTATCAATGAATTTTAGACCAAGTGTCAGACAGGTAAAATGACTAAAGGACTTCAATAACCTTATGTCACAGAATTTGTCTATCAAATCTTTATCAACCTACAAAGGTCATACATGGATTAAACAAGTACCATTCCCCCAGCTCTCAACAAAGAAAATAACTGAACCACTGACATTGGGGAGGAGTGTGTGGAGAAGAAAGAGCATCGACCCGAATCACAAATCCACATAATACTAAAATGCTCAAAAATATTAGCTACAGGTATGACCTAAGTGATCGGCTGTTCGTAGATTCCAACAACATGGCCACATCAAGAATAATTTCAAGAAAAAAAAAGAGATTCAGTATAACACACTTAAAAGAAGCTCATGAACCTTTCTTCGCAGCCTTCTCTGCTCAGCATCGAGATTTTCCAACAACTTCACTTTGTAACTATTAACATCTTTCTCAGTACTTCCCGCTAAATGGACACACTCTTCCCTTACCTGTAAAGATGCAGAATTAATACAAATCTGAGTAGAAACAACCATATGAGCTATGAATTAACCCGACACTAGACTAACAAGCCCAATGACCCAAGGAGTTGTACTTCATAATGCTTGGAAGGAAAATGCAACCTCCTTTAAGTTTTGTTATGCAACCAGCAATTCACAAGCTAGTGCTTGCCCCCAGACATTTTCATTTTTGGGGCTATATAGGCAACAATTTACTAGTGTATTGTTCTAGTACCAATAAAGCACAATGAAAACATTCCTACACATGCGTGTTATATATATATATAAAGAGGAGAGACCTTTGTTCACATTCATTTTAACTGATAATGTGCATGTAGGTGACATGATATATGAAACGCTAGAACAAAATAGGTTTAGCATGAAGATTTTGAGAAGCAGACAGCATCAAATGCAGAGTGATCACACAGATAGAATGAAGCTATTCTGCGCATCAACAGTAGATAATCAGGAAATGCCATGCCTTAACCATACAAAGATTGGCAAATGGATTTTCCAAATCTCTCTAAATTGGAGAGAGACAATAACGGATTTTTCACCTTCACTTTTTTAAGATTTAACAAACTAATTCAGCATATACAAACACAAACCAGCTAATGAAAGACAGTCTCAATCTCAAGATATCAGCACTTCAAATACAGATGTACTTAAATGCGTAAGCATAACAAATAGAAAGAAAATAAGTGGTTGACACGAATGAACGAGCATGATAAAAAGTGCATGATAGAAGTGTATGTTGATTGAAAAATACACCTGAATTTCTATCTCAAGCGAAGTAATCTTTTCCATCAATTGAGAATACTTAATTGAGTATTTTACAGTCGGGTCCAGATCGTCACAGCAGGTCAAAAGAATATAACGTAAACCTCCAATTCGTAACCAAGCACATCCTAGTCTTCGCACAATGTCTACAGGTACAGGGCAAATGTGAAGAAATAATAAAATTGAGAATTAAATCAAAAATTGGAAAACCTCCAAGTACTAGTAGTTCGTTTATATGCACTCACCAGTAGATGAGCATACAGGATAAAGTTCACCAAGCAATGGCTCAATAAATGTATCGATCAAGGAAGTGAATATGGGGTGGTTTGACGACGCAAGAAGGGAAACCAGGGCCTTTATAGTTTCCTGCTGTGACATGAAAGTAAGTATCAAAATGGCAAAATAAACAATAGAAACAAAAAAAAGCTATCCAAGTCAATTGTGATTCTAGAAAATGGATAATATACAGCAAGTGAATATCAAATGTTCTTTTTATAATGATAAAACACACGACTCTAGTTCCCATTTAGAGTTTAGCAACTAAAACAAATAATTATCACATTCTTTTCTTTTTTGTCTGAAACCAAACATCATTACATCACATTCTTTCTCACTTCAAACGAAAAACAGCAATTAGGTTGGAGTGAGGAAAGATATGTACCTTATTCTGTATTTCCTTGATAGACTGGAAAGCAAACTTGATTTTAGCAAATTTGGCATCCTCGAAAGATTTTTTGTGCGCATAAACAATCTACAAGTACGAGTAGAGAGAATGGAAAAATGAAAGATTAGAAGTGCCAAATTCATTATTTGGCCATACAAAGATGCATTTTACTTGTCAAAGAAGGGGAAAACCTGCTGGAAGAGAGATTGTGCAGCAGAAAGAAGTAAAGCGTGTGCATGATTCACATTTTCAGAACTTTGCCAGAGACTACGGGAAGCAACTCTAAGCTTGAAGCTGTGGAGTGGATAATCTCTGATAGAGAATTTATTTTGCCTGAGATTTATAAATCAATAAAAATCTAGATTATCTCCATAAATATACAAACAAGTAACACAGCACTATCTTCAGTGCGGATGAGCATAACACTAAATGATGTGGCATCTCTTATTTGCAAACCAGGGTTTAAGATTATAATGATTTGGGCATGGCTACACCTATGGGGGAAGGCAAGGTTCAGGAATGGGCTTTGTGTAAAGATGAAAATAAATGATAAAGAATTCTCGAGACACAGTTAGCCAGGCGTCCAAGTGCTGTCCACCTTGGCACTGCCTTCCACCACCGACTCTATCCTCCACCAACAGTGGTTCTTCCTCATCATCATCATTTCTCTCCAAAGTGATCAAGATTTCTGCGTACTTATAAAATTATTTGGCTGATATACTTTGATGGATGCCGGTATTTACTGTTACCTAATTTAGCTTGAATTTAACTGGGAAAAGTTTAGAATTCCCCCTTTCAGGGTCTCGAGTTGGCTTGAATCTGCTAATTATGCTGTAATTTTGTTGTCTCTGTGCAGTTTGCTATTTATGATAAAGTAGTTAGCTTTTCGTTGTTGGAAATAATTGATCACTTTTGATAGCTCCTGGCACACTTTTCGGACTCATGTTCATTGGACATGACAAAACATATGAACTTGATCCAAAAGTTATAAGAATGAGAGACCAATTCAACCCAAAAGGTGGATACCATTTTCCATGTATTAAATCTATACTGGTAACTGAAACTTTTTACTGATGACTGTCATATAATCATACAAAACTAGAACATCAAGAAAAATAATCACGAGAGAACTTGAATGATCAATCAAAAGAGATAAATGTAAATAAAATCTTACAACATCTGGTCGATTGTTGCCATTTTCAAAGGCAAAAAAACCTTTTGGGGCAGCAGAATACAATGGCCATCATGCCCAGAGAGGTTCTGCGTAACCAGTAGATAAAAGTCAAAACAATGAACCTAACAAGAACAAACCAAAAATTTGTCTAGTGGTAAATCAACATTAGTCTGACCAATACCTCTGCTAGAAGGGGGCAGTGTTCCCACAGTGTTGTATGCCAGCTAAACCACATCTCAATAACGAAACTGGATATTTTTTCATTTGCTGCAGTATACAAGAAGACGCTCATTAAAAAGATGCCAGTAAAAAATGGTGTGACTAGATATATAGAGAAACACGAACCTGCATGACCTGATTCCCAAGCATCCAGGGTCCACAAAATCTTTTGATGAGATAAAAGGTCAGTGGGAGGCCTTGATGAGAAATTCAATGAGAAGTTCAAAGTTGATTCAAGAAGACCAGACAGATTAGATAAAACCTGTTATAATAAGAAAATGTCTGTCACAGACAAGTCTAAAATATACAAAAATGAATTTTCTAGGGAAATTTGTTGAACAATATCTTTCTATATCAACCAGAAAATCAGTCAATAAGAAAAGAAGAAGAACAACAAAATTTCAAGTAGCCCTTAATTAAGTTAAGGAAGAAAGGATAAGTCATACGTGATGTTGTTCTTCAGTGTTAACCAGAGTAATCTTTGTTAGATGCTGGAGTAGCCCCAAATCAAGGAAAAAACTTATCTCGTCTGTTATAGGTAGTGTTTCTAGCCAGCAGTCTACACCAGATCTTCTACATAAAATGTCAGGAGAGAAGACGCAACAAACAGATGAAACTGCGTGTGTAGATGCTTGCTTAGCAGTTCCTGCAATGTCTTTCAACTTCTGCTTCTCAAAATCCAATCTTCTCAAAAGCATCTACAAGAATGACATGTATGTAAATGTCGAAGAACTTCATTTCAATGAAAATAAGAATGGATCATCATGAAGCATACCTGATACATTTCTTCCAACTGCTGTGGAACAGTGAAATCCCCATCATCAGCTTTGCTAATAATATATGACGACATCGAAATGCCTTCAAAAAAGTAAACATCCGCTCAAATCAAATTGCACATTTAACAAGAAACTAATAAATAGCACTGATAATGAGATCAATACTGAATCCGAGTTGGAATGCAACACCAAACCAAATCCAAGTATCAAAATATCTACGGATGAAGAAGGCTTCTATATAAGTCATCAATCCTATATTTGATGAGATTATGATTTGAAGATCACATTTTTTTAGGAGATTGTGGCCATTGTTACAATCACTGGATTATGAAATTCTTGAGTCCAACAATACCCCATTAAAGTTTACATATTACAGCACCTGCGAAGAAAGAACGATTCTAACCAGTTCTACCCCATTAAAATTAACATATTTCAGCACCTGAGAAGAGCGTATGAGAATTCACAGGACAAATACTGGATTAAAAGCTACAAGTCTGAAAAGAACATGATGATTCTACCTTGCACAGCAAGGAAGCGAAGATCCGAATTGCAAGACAAAGCAGCATAAATTGACGTCTCATGTGGTTCACTTGCAGCTATAGAAAACATGCGAGGTAATACAGAAAGAAATAACAAAGTAAGAGAATAGAAAAGAAAAGAAAAACAAAAAGGCCAGGATAACATCTTAATACAAACTGCTCTTCTGAATAGAGCTGATAAATAAGTAAAAGCATACCAAGCTTCCAAAACTTCGTTTTTCTGGGCCAGTTCAATTCACAAAGTTTTGAAAGCTGAATCTGTTTGTCATACAACTCAGCCGACGAAGGCAGAAACGGGTGTCCACCATGTGCCCAGAGCAAAGACTTTTGTGAATGAAAAGAAAAGTATGAAATTCCTTGCAGGTTCTTCATTTCCGTCTAAACAACACAAAGTCAATTCTAGCATATGTAACAGAGAGATGAAGAAAAGAACTGGACGAAGGGGAAAGGCAAAAGAACGAAGTCAATACCTGAAGATTTTCTACTTCACTTGGGCAAAATTCCCACAATTTCACAGCGTCTTTCATCAAAGAACGCCAAATAAAAATTTCTACTTCTCTTGGGCAAAATTCCGACAATTTCACAGCATCTTTCATCGAAGAATGCCAAATAACTAGCGAACATTCTTCTCGGGATGAAATGATAAAATTCCAAAAGAGTATATGATGCTCAAGAAGGTCACTGTATGATTGAAAAAGTACATCAAAAGTAGATGACTCGACAATCAATTCAAGCACTTTTTCTTCCACCCTTCGTAGCGAACTTAAAACATGTTCAAAACGTTGATTTCTTTTACCATAGCTGTTCTCAGTCTCATGACTCCATTGCTGAAAGCTAAGTCTCAGTAGGGGAATACACTTGATTGAGTTGATTAGAATTCCACGACAGGAACTTAACATATCAACAGATGCAGTTGCGTCAACCAATTCCATGGAAAGTCTGGGTATAGACATGACATCTCTCTCAGTTGAACTTAAAGACATAAGCTTTCTACATGAATGAAGTATCTGATTCCAAATAGGATGTTCGATTTCCATTTTTAGTAAACCAGAAAACCAATTGAAAAATGTACCAAATGGCTGTAATTGAGAACCAAGCCACTCAAACCAGTAAAGATAAAGGCAGTAATCGCTTTCAGTGGCCTGCTCAAATGCCCAATTAGCAGCAAAGAACAGCTTTTTCTTGGCTAATACCAAGTCATGGTTATTTTGCATGCCACAGTTTGCAAGCATATCATTTGAAGCCTTAGGAAACATAGTGGAACGTAGCAACCTAACTTCCGTGAGGTAAATATTTGCTGCGCCTCTATCAAGTAGATTTTGTTCTATTAGATGACTGCTCGAGCTACTTCCAAATGATTGACATGCAAACTGAGCTCCCAAGGACTCCAAAAGCATACAATTTTGTCTCACACTAGCCTCTTTTGAGTGAAACACAAAATCCCTCAATTCCAAGGGTATTGGCCATCCTCCAGGCAAACATAACAAGCCATCTTGAGAAGAAGGAAATCCTCCAAGTTCCGACATTGATAAATAAGAAATAGTTGCTTGAGCAACAATATCTTTTCCTTCTCCCTCACCGAGGGATGAAAGATATGTATGCTCCCAACTAATTTGGAGGCTCCATGTGGGTTGATTTCCATTTGTGACAAGCCTTTTGAATAGCTGTACCCAGCGTGCAAGTTCCAGATATGTAATGCTTACATCAAGATGGACTCCTTCATGCTTAGCAAAAATGTGGGCTTTGGCCATCATATCAACCAACTTACCAACTGGGATTCCAGAGAGGGTAATAAATCTTTTCACATCTTTGAATTCAATCTCATCCAGATTTTCACTGCATTTCTCGTCAAGCAACCAATTTTGCATTACATATATTTCTACCCCTCTATTCCGCATTGCTCGGGAAACTTCACCATGGCTAGGATTAACTGTGAGGAACATCCTAAATTGAGGATGGGGATGGAAAACCACTGGCTCACCTTCCACAGCCCCACACTCATTAATGGTGATTGATCCAGATTGCTCGACCAAGGAGTTAATCCTATCGAGAACCTGATAGCACAAAACAGAGACCGGTTTACACTTTGGAATAGAATACATTATAATACTAAAAGGAGCTATAGTACCATAAATAATAAAATAATTATGGAACAACAAACAATAGAATATACGAACCGTTGGATTGCAAAGGTTTGCATTCTCCAGAACAATCCATTCCCCATTCTCTATAGCCTTAATAAGTAATCCAGTTACCCATTCAAACTTCACAGAATATCTCCTTCTCCGGTAATCTTCCTCCAACTTTTTGATCGTATTAAGAGTACTCTCCAGATTCTTCTGAGACCATGAGACACACAACCTATATATCTGTTGATCCGACCTTAAAATTTCAATAATCTCAACTAACATAGGGATGGACTCAAAGTATCTCATCCTTGGATTCTCAAAGTCTGTTTCCATAGACCCAGTGGAAGGACCATATTCAATAATTGATAAGAAGCCAAGCCACCGTGCAATCAGATCCTTTCTGCGAAAGAATACCTCAAGGGAAGACTCCAACTGCAAGCTGCTATACTCATTTATATAGCTTTCAACTCGAGCAATGGCAAGTCGAAAGTCACGGAAGGCATTGTGTTGCTCAAAGCATCCAAGCAGTTCAGATATATCAGTTGCAGAAGAAAGATTTAATTCATTCAGCACATTTCCTGTAACCTGAGCGAGTAATCTAACCAATGAAGTTTTACCTGAAGATGACGGGCCAACTAATATGCATAACCAATTATGCTTTACACATTGTGTTACAGCTTCCAAGCTTTTACGTATGCTGGGCAAAATTTTAAGCTCATTATTAAATACTCCAGAAGGTTGATAGCGATTCCTCTCAATTGATATGTTTCCGATGGTTAAGCAACAAGGATTGAGCTGAACTCTTGGTTGCGGATTTATAAATAAGTTCGGTCCAAAAACCTGTTCATATAACTTCACGACTTCTCTTCTATCAGATGGTGTGCGCATTCTTTGCAGGTAAACAGTGCTTAAAAAACAATCAAGTTTTGATTTTTCTGGAGCACCTGAAAAATATTTAGCGTGTGAGAGAATAAGTCATGTTGATATCAATATAATAAATCAAGATAAGTAATAATCAACCTTGGATAATTTGACATGAACGGATCACATCGCGCAGATTAAACTCCCATGGGGACCCATCTTGACCAAACTTGTGGTAGACCATCGTGTCTTCATGTAATCTTCTATTGAATAATACCAATTTCGAAAGAATGGCTCTTGGTATTGATGGGTAGAGTGAACTACATATGGAAAGATAATCTTCCTGGACTAACTCGTCAACGTAAACCTGAATCCAGTTGGAAGGAAAAAATCATTAAGCCATCGACATTCACCGGAAAACATTCACAACAGAGTTAAAACTTGGACGCACTGCCTGTGTATCTAATGACAGACAAGTAATACCTTGGTGAACCTGTTGAGAAAGGATTTCGGAAGGCCTTTCCGGCCTCCTCCCTGATAAGAAGGATTCTGACAAGCGAAAACCCTAAAAGACGTTGGACACTTGAAAGAACGACCCAATTCAGGAATGAAAACCTCAGCTCGATGGTCCAATATGGCGTTCAAACCCTAATTTTCATAATCAAATTGTAAAAATCTATGCATAAAAGAACTAGTAGTTAATAATAAGCAGAACATATTTTCTACATGAAAGATAAATAGCAAGTACTGACAAGTGACAAATTCAAAGTAATACCTCCAAAACAGATTGTGGAGCAAGATTAAGTTCATCCAGCAGAACCCATGATCCCTTCTTTAGGGCCTGATTAAAAAAAAGAAACTCATTAGATTTCATAATCAAATCATATTTCAAGACAAATAACAATTTTCCAACCTGAAGTAGGATTCCATCAGACCATGCAAACTGTATTCCTTCATCACTCTCAACTGGCAAATCTGATCCCAATAAGTCCATTATGTCGGTCTGCACCAAATCAGCCAATTAAGACCTTGTAATGCTAATATGCATATAAGGTTGGCTACAATACCAGGAAATCGCTGTGTGGGAAATGAAATAAATGATCACTAACTAAGAAGGGGGTTCACTCAGTAACCTGTTCTGATAGGTTGATTCGAACAACGGTGTGCCCAGAATATTTTCCAAGGGCAACAATTAAACTTGTTTTCCCAACTCCCGGACTTCCTTCCAACAGAACTAGAAGCATGAAAATTTTAAATGTCAGAAAGCTCATCATAGAATTTTCTTTTTTATTTAATAAATACCACATGCAGGCAAATGAATACACAGACAACAAATCCACGCACATAAATATATCATTGTTAATCAAAGTATAATTAGCTTGAAAAAAAGAATACCAGGTTTTGAAAGCTGCATAGCACGCAGCACCCGTAACGCATTTCGACAAGTGGTTGGTGCAAGGAACTCAAATCCTTTAGCATCAATAGTCTCAGCACCTGCACAAGATTAAATAAGATCTTTGCAATCAAGCATGTACTCCAGAACATACTAGCGAAGACAATGGTCAATGGAAAGCACTTAATGAGGATCAAGATTGATCCAACCAACAGGCAGTAAATGATATAATGTTCTAGTAGACTAAGATAAAACTTTGTGCAAACAAAATAATCTAACATTCTGAAAGTTTTGCCCTGACCTTGTGTGATAAATTCAGGTCAAAATAAAACATTGTCCACTTTTTATAACTACTAAATTTCATGTAAATTACTTGACATGTTTCAGTTAAAAAGCCTCTTTAATGTATCATAAACTGCTTGAGTCAAAAAAAAAAAAAAGGCAAATGAGCGAGGACATGATGTATTTCTATTAATCAGTAAAGTACAACAGAACGTAGAAGAAATGGAACTAGGACATGATGTATTTCAATTTATCATCAATATACAACTAAAATATAGACAGTTTCCCTCCACCTAAAACAGTTACATCACTAAATGATATTTTTTGAAAGAACATACAACTTCAAACTAACTCCCAAAACTGACATACGAAAAACAGCAGCTATATACTAAAGCAACAATAGTGAATGGACCGAGGACAATTTTTTAATAGGCGCATCCTGAAATTTTCATATAAAAGAATAAAGTCTCAAAATAAGTAAAAAATAAAACAAATAAAAAAAAATTTAACTTCTGTTTGACCAAAAAAAACCAAGATCAGGATTATGTTGTCTCCAGAAATAGATAAGGCACAGCAGAGATATTTGAACAAAACCACGCATATGAGTAACCACTCTCATAAAACATCCCCTATCGCTTATAGAGCATTTTCTTCCATCAACAATTATTTAGGTGATGCATAAAGAATATTGCTGAACACATCAATGACAACACTTCATATCTTCTAAGTTTAAAAAGGTTCTGTAAGTAATACACAAATAATGTGGCAAATTAAGTTCAATGGTTTGCTACCAGTTTGGACGAGCCATTGACACGAATGTGTTCGGTCTACACATAATGACACATGAAGTTGGAAATATGCTTCAAAAGTCAGGATGCAAAATGAAAATAATTTGAATTCCTTAAAAATCAGATGACTTGGGCAATCTAAATCCATATTTTTTCACATCATCAAGTGTTTTAACAATTTTAAAACAGAAGAGTGGTCTTCTCATTGTAGAATAAATAAGAAATGCTACAAAAGATACGCGCGGATAACTTTTTATACAATATGAAGCTGTAAGCTAGCAAGATGTATGCATACGCAAGATAAAACTATACAAATTTTATTTCACTAAGAAAGGATTGAGGCTCTGTTTAAGCCCCATTTTATGGGAAATAGAGTTTGTAATAGTGAATGTTTTTGAGAATGTGTTGTTAAAAAGTAGGAAAAAGTTTTAGGTTTACGTGTAAAATTATTTTATTGGAAAAATGTGTGTTGAAAATGAGTTTTTAGAGAAGAGGCTCGAATAGGGGCGAAATCTCCTTCTCCACCAAAAAGAGGAAGGATATGTAGATAATCTTTTGATTCCATCAAGCGAGAACTGCACGTGAAGATATATGTAGAGCGAAGACTGTAATATATACCTCTTTCAATATAGAAAGGATGAATTCCAAAGTGGTCGTCGAGCTGCATGCTGTCAGCAGATATTGAGACTGTTGAACTTCCAAGATTAGCCCAACCATAAGATTCTAAAGTGGAAAATTTTGAGAAATCGAGAGTATGACCGTACTCCTGTATTAATGAAACAGAAGCACCATTATATCTTTGTAAATATGCTTGTTATCAAAGACAAACTGAAAGTGCATGTCAGGCAGCCAACTGAACAAGGAAGAGAAATTTGTGCTGCGTCAAAAGAATAACTAATAAAACAATGACAAATATATGCGTGTAGCCAAAGATCACAGTAGCAACTTTCGGTTGGGTTCTATGCATGTAAGATGTGAAGGTAAGGTTATGTTCAAAAGCTCGTAAACCCTCCACTGACAGAGAATGATTGATTTACTTCTTAAAAAAAATTCACTCTCACTGATATTCACAGGGAAGATTTACCAATGATATTTTATTTCTTTTCAGAAGATATATTCAGCAATCAAATTTTTTCTGCCTACTTGAATTAGGTCTAACAAAAGGTATAACCAAAGAATAATATCATATGGCACAGGTAAGGTGTTTTCTATTTGCCAACACATTCAATTTCTTCTTCTTCTTTTTTCAGAAGAGTCAAAACATTAGGGAAATATCATATAGCTTTTTATGTCATTTAAATTATATTTATGTTTGCCTATGCATCCAATTTCTTCTTTTTAGTGAACAAAACTCAGACTGACATATACAAACCATCACCTTGAGTGTTTCCAGAAGAAAAGTAAGGCATTTCATCCTTAACTCTGCTGCGTCGCTTTTTGGAATATTTGTACCTAGCACATAAGTAGGAAGTCAACAAAGAAAATTTAGAGGCAAGGTCCATAATAAATAAAACAATTTAGAAATGATATCTAATAAGTAAGAATTAACTCAGGCAGTCCCATGCTGTCCTATCTAAGAAAAAGAGAGTGATTAATTATCTTTAGGCGGATAAGGTACTGCAAATCTGACATTTTGATTTGAGTTGAAAACTCGAACTCCTAGCCATTTTTGCATTCTCTCTCCCCATTGAAATTTGAACCTCAATCATAATCTCTTTCATTATCAATAGAAAGTCCCCAGGGAAACATAACAATATCCTATTCTTCACTCCAGTCCCTCTCTCCCTAACTCTTTAAAGTTTCTGAAGTAACTCTCCCTCATCAAAAGAACAAGGTGTGTATCAGATTTAATTTCTGGCCCCTCAATTATGTAGATGTTCTCTATTTTCCAAATATAGAGAAGGAACAATTGCAACGTCTGGGCTATATAAACAATCTCGATCTCAGAAACATGTAGACTGACATAAAAATTAGTGTTATTCAACCTACGTCATTAGAAGTCACAAAAGGTCACAGTGGTCTGCCCAAGTCTCTCACAAAAAGACAATGAAACAACCTTTAAGTGCTATATTGACCAGTGTGCTTGTTTTTGATGTAACCAAAGAAAATTCCAAATGAGAAAACAAGTTCTATCATCACTAAAGAAACAGAGATGATAATTGGCTTTTTGTGAGAACGTGACTATAAATTAATTAATTTCATCTAAAGAGGTAAAAAATGTAGTTAACAAATAGCCTTGGCAAGAAAGCTCAAAGAATTTTTTAACAAACACAGATGATAATTGGCTTTAACAAATATGTAAAAACAAAATATGCAGCCAAAACCACAGACATGTACCTAAACTAAGTCCATCTAGTAAAACAAGGAATGCCCCGTGTAGAAATGCAGGTTCAGCTTGTAAACTTCCCTCCGTTGCATTGATAAATGATACCCAAGACAAGAGGTCTCGCACTGTAAGTATTCTTCCTGTTTGTAAATGATTGAACCACTGCATGGCAAAAAAAAGAAAATAAGATAATTGTTGATCAAAGTACAAAAGGTGTGAAGTGAAATATGACACTAGCTATCATTCATATAAATAATACAAAACTATACTTAAATACAATTGGAACTGAAGGCCATCATATCACTATGAAGTTGGAAAAAACAAAGGAACCTATCTTCATGGCGTATAGTTTGGATAATTAGCAAATAAACCTCAATGGACTTGCATTTACCATGAAACAATCCTAAGAGTTTACAAGTATATTGTTGAACAAATTATAACATATAAAACAAATGCGTCATCGATGAACAACTGGATAAGAATGTACCTCCCAGAAATTAAGCATGGGATCCACAATACCAGCAATTTGTGGGTTTAAAATCCTGTGGAGAATATTGAGGAAAAAAGTCGATAAGAAACAACATATATAAACGTAAATTACACCTACATGTATCGCGAACTTGCTTCCAAAAGAAAGTCCACTAAATTTACCTCTCCAGAGCAATACTTTTGAGCTCATCTGTATCGCTAACTGACGGAACCCATATCTCTGTAAACCTATTCCGAAGGGCAGGTGATAGTTCCTTCTTACCATAATCTCCACCAGGATTCATTGTAGCAAGGAGGAAAAAGTTTGGGTGAGCAATTATACTCTCAAGATCGGACCCACCTTTCTCAGCCAAAGACTGCAGATATTGAGCCAAAAATATCAGATAATGCTAAAATACAGGGCGCGGAAAACAGTTTATAGAAGTGATTGAAGATTAACCTGAACGTCATAAAACTAGTTCAAGTAATCAAGGAAACCAGGCTGTTTTAAGTTAATTCTTTAAACTGAAAGATACAACACAAATATTGATCCTTATCCTGAACTTGGAGAAGTTGGTTGAACAAAGATTGGAAGGTGATATTTTAGGTTAGAGCAAGCTATCACAAAAATGAAGCAACTTTATTTCCACACATGAATTATGAAGAAAGAGGTGAATAGGAAGAAAAAATAAATTGTAAAATAGGCGATCAAAATTATAGAAACGAGGCAGACGTGACAAAAGTAGAACAGTAGTGAGGAAGACAAATTATGCAAATGTTCAAACAGGAAGGCCCTAGAGAACTTCATCAAGTACATTAACATTGAAGGGACTCATCAGTTTCAAGTACACTTTTCCAACTCACAAAAGACACCAAAAAACACATTATTCACATATATACTTAAGAAAAGACAAACCATTCTACACTGTTATGTATATAGTCTTGGATTATTTAGAAGTGCAGGCATGATTGCTTCAGTTGAAGGATAACATTTGGTGACAATTCAAGGGTCCAAACACCAATTTAGTGGAAATCTTAGGCAAAGAGAATTGTTAACAGGTGTATACGTGAGAGAGTTTATGTATGCATTTACGTACATATGATGTGTGCAAGTGTGTGCACTTTAATGGATAAAGCTCATTTTCAGTTAAATATAATCATCAAAAGTTCAGTACTAGGGCATGAGTATAGGTTTATTATTAATGCCAAGTTAAAAAGAACTTGATCAGATGTCGAAATTCCTAATTACTCACAAAAGATCTTAAGCAAAAATCCATATATAGAATTACTGACCAACTTCCAAGATGTAATAACAGCTCAAGTCCAAATTGAATTCAAATCATAATCGGAAGAAACCAACAGTGCGTGCAGAAGGTATATGTTATACAGTGTTTTCAAATAAATAAACCAAACATCAAAACCGTTAACAATGAACAAGTTTCATATCTATTTTTGTCTCATGGGTTGACCAACAGTCTAGCTCTAAGTGACAATTTTGTTCGACTTCTGGCATACATTGCAGTAAAGAACTGTCGGTGGACATCTATTTAAGATACCTAATCATATTAACCAGGGGCTACAACTGAACACAGAGAAACAGCCTCCAAAATGCAATTGTGTTCAAGTTTGGGTGACCAACTTAGTGAACAAGTGCCTAGGTTCTGCTGTTTAGAGCCCTCTTCAAACCCAAAGTCATATGTTATGTTACGTTACTGAACTGTGCAAGACAAAACAATAAACAAAAAAGAGGTTTAAGTAAAGCCCAGCTGTGATAGTCGTATCAGAAGATGCAAAAAATCCAAGAGACCCATACAGGAGAGGCCAATAAAATCACTGGAGATAAATAAAAGAAATTCTATTTGAGATAAGATAAATTATAATTCACAAGCATTATCAACCAACTTTCTATTTTTCATGAATTAAGTGATTGGCAGCCCAACGGAATACCATTTTACAGCACCAGAAAAATGATAAAGTCCTATTAAGAACACATAAAAATGATCTAGAGGAAGGACTTAAACCAAAGACTCACCAGTTTCCTTTCTGGTTCCAAAACACTGTTTAATCTCTCGAGTACACTGTCATCAGCTAAAGAAATCTCATCCACAAGAAACAGGTCACCGTTCTTCATCGCTTCAACAAGAGGACCATCTTGCCACATGAAAATGGTCTTCCACTTCTGAAAAAGTTGCGCCAACTCCATAGTTACTTGTTCAATATAATCAAGGTCTTGTGCAGAGACATCAGGATCCGAGACTGGACCTTGTCTGTAACTTTTGATGATTACAGAAATTTTATTAAGAGTAAGAGAGGCCTGATTAATATCCGTCGAAATTGTCTGTAGATAAACAAATCCAAAGAGGACAATTGTCAATAGAGTGAAAATAGTACTATAAATCTATAGTTGAGAAGATAAACATACAGCATCTCCAGGGAAGTGGGTGAAAGTCTTCGACTGTGTCAACTTTTCACATAGATTTTGGTAGTCAGAAGTAATTCTTGATCTCTCACGTACTGGATAGAAAGCCTATCCATTGAAAGCAGCAAAAAATCATTATATGTTCCATAAGGAATCTTTGTCACAGGGACTTCGAGAATTCAACGAGCAGTGAAAAGACATCAACATAAAATCACCAGAAAAGCAAAAACAGTGAAGGAAAAGAAGCACAAACCCCAAGAAAGTCGGAACTTTCTGTGTACTGATGGCAATTCAAAATGTGTAATTTGGAACCCCAAATAATACTAAACAACTGAACAACGGTCGTTTTCCCTCCTCCAGTTTCACCAACAAGGAGAACAGGTTCACGCATCTTATAACAACGCTGGATTAGAAAGTACATCCTCCGCATACTTCTTGTCCAAATAATTCTGAAATGCAAACAAAAATAGGGTAAGGAGTCGATATCAATTGGCAAAGGAACCTGCAACATATACAAGTACCGAAAAAGATACATACTTCTCAATATCTTTAGATTCTCCCAAATATTTTCCACCAGTCAAAGCCATGTCTCCACCATCAGGCTCCTGTATTAAACAAAACGTTTTAGCACATTATTTTAATCTTTTCCCAGCATGTATTTAATTAAAGAAAATGCACACTTTAAGTATACTTCAATATTAATAGAAGCTACATACCTAGGTATAAAGAACAGTGGAGCTGTGGTTTTTAGAAAAGTTTCTTCTAAACGGTTTATTTATGTTGACTTTCAAACTCTAAAAGCGTGCTCTATGATATAAGTTAGATTTTACAAGAAAGCAAAGTTTCTGTTCTGTAAAATAATATTAACATCTCATTGTCTCATAGATTAAAGGTTTTCGATATGCTCAAAGTTTTCTATAAAATCGCATCATCAGCATAAAATATACTCATAGATGTAGTTAAATCAAATAATAACAAAAAATTTATTATGTTTTTTAACAGAAAGAGCTTACCATGAATTCTAATGAACAATACCCTTTGTATAAAACCCAATCAACAACCGTCACTGGATAATTATAAAATGAATTGTTATCTAAGAAGCTAATCGTATCTCGTAAAATACATAAACACTGGTTTTATAGAACAATTGTCCCATTTAGTTGCACCACATACCCTGTAGAGCACTATTCAGATTTAAGAAACTGCATATAATAAAACTAGAAAAATTATACTCCAGAGATAACATGCTCATATACCATTTATTTTACAAATTTATCTATATCACAATCATTTGCCAACATTTTCATCAACCCTTTTAGTCGTATTTATGACATTACAAGTCTATGCACACAAGTTTCAAGCAATAACATGCACAACAAAATACAACAAGAAATGTCTAGTAATTAAACTTTTAGAGCATATGCACAAAATGTGCAGCGTGAAATGTCAAGTTTGAAACCTAGCCCTTAATTAGCGAGAGAGAGAGAGACTGACACAATGCATGTGCATTTTGGACAGAAGCAAATAGAACCTAACCTGCATGTACAAGTCATCCACATTAAGCTTGACTCGCAGCTGCCTCTCCAGAACATCTTGAACAATTTTTTTTTCACCATCATCTCGCAGCCTCTCCGCCATTAGGTAATAACCATCATGTGCTAGATCTTCATAGGATCTGAATGTCCAGAAACGATCGGCCCATCGGAACAAGTCACGGGGGGTTATGAACCCGTGTTTTCCAGCAAAAACTTTACTACGCTGTCTGTGAAATTGCAACTCCTTCATGACATCAACCATTTTTTTGGCATAGCTTTTGGGGATTTTGCACCTTCTCTCCAATATCGTGCTCAACTCCTCTTGTGGAATTTCATCAACATGAATCTCTACAAAACGGTTGCGGAATGCTCGCGAAAGCATTTTGCGCCCTCCATAGATGGTGGGTGGATTTTGAGTCGCAAACAGCATAAAATCTGGATGTGCGCGAATAACTTCACGCAGTTCAGGAACAAAAAGTTCCCTGTTGTCATCTAGTAACCTGTTCAATGCTTCAAGCACATCAGAAGGAGCCAAGTTAAGCTCATCAAGAACGATCCAATAACCATTTCGAACAGCCTTAACAAGGGCACCCTCATGGAAAACGAGATTTCCACTTGCATCGGTAATATAAGAACCTAGGTACTCTTGTAGATCAGTATGGTCATGATTATTTATTCGTACAAATTGATGACCAGTTATCGTAGCAAGATACTTAACAAGGCTAGTCTTCCCACTAGATGTGGGTCCCTGTAGAAGAACTGGATATCTACCAATAAAAATGGCACGAGCCACGTTTTCCAGATGCTTCTCAACACTACTTGTTAAAACGTAGTCTTCATTAGATCCTTTTACCTCCAAGTACGATTTATATGAGACTTCTTGAGGTATATTCCGTCCAAACAAACTTGAAGAGATTAAACTGCGCATCAACTTAGCACTAGGTTTATCCAATAAATTCAGAAAAAACATACAGAAGCCATCATAAAGGGATTTCTCAAACCCAAAACACCTTTGTGCCTCTCTAGTGTATTTCAGTGCACAACACCTTTGTGCCTCTCTAGTGTATTCCAGTGCACGGTAGAGAGACCTTAAACTGTACTGAGGCCTCTGGTTAGCCCCATCCTGCAGCGTTTCATCAGATTCCCTTTTTGCTGCTTTATAGAAATGCACAATTTTACTAACCAATTCTCTATCTGAACGGTCGTCATCCATAAATTGATGAACAAACAAAATCAATTCTTCATCATCCAACACATCGTCAACAAAGTATTCTGTGAATCTGCTCCTTAACGAAAATGGCAAGTCTCTTTTACCAGCATCAGTTGCAGGATTCATGCAAGCAAATATACGGAAGTTGGGATGCCTACACACATAATCAACATCACCCCTCTCAGCCAAACACAGTGAACCTTTCTCTTCTTCAAGGACCCCAATAACTCGCTGCAAGATCTCTGGAGGAGCCAAATTTACTTCATCCAGCAATATCCATTCACCATTCTTAAGGGCAGTAACAAAGGCTCCTTCGACAAATGAAAATACCATTCCAGCCGATGCATTGACTTGTGTACAAGCTCTTTCAAGCTTCACTGAAAAATTCTCCCAAGCTTTTAAAAGTTCTTCATTCAAAGGTCTCTTCCGCTTCTTACCAGAACTGGAATTTCCTATATCAACTATCTTCCGGACACCCTTCTGGAAGCCACTTAATAGCATTTTCCATTTCTTTTCAGTCATAAATCTCCTTAAATAAGTGAGAAAGACTTCATTATCCTAAATAAAAGAAAGAATTACGTAAATCCCTGTGCAAGCAGACGGCGTTGAAGAAGCATCAATAATAATATACTTTGGTGAACTATACCTTGGAGGAAAATGTATTAGTAAAAAGGTTCTCGAACTCCTTATACAGAGGAACACATGCAAACCGTGCATCCACAGGTTTGAACCCTCCTAGCAAATCTGCAACATCACTTTGCTGACTCAAGTTCTGAAGCATAAACAAAATTAATGTGAAAGGGTGTCTACAGCAATTTGTAGTCAAATACAGATTCATCTGACTTTTAGAAGTTACACTTCAGACATACCAAAACTGTAAGTGTCTGACCAAGCCTCGTGGCAAGATTTTGTACAAGTGTGGTCTTTCCAGTACCGGTCTCACCAACCAAGAGAACCGGCTCATTAAACTTAACAGAACAAGCTATTCTCTCAAGAACATGTACAGAACTACGGATCTCAACAAAGGGCTTCTTCTGAGAACGCAACTGAAAAGAGCAGATAGAAACATTCAACAAAAAGCATAACTGTCTCAGTATAAGGGAGGGAAGAAATAGAGAAAATCCAACGCACACTAGCTGCCATTTCGGTTCTTTGAAGGGTAACACGTCCAATTCGGAAATCAGAGCGCAATTCCTGCAGAATTTTAATGTGTAAGAAATTATTTCTGCAGCGGAGAAAAATAAATATCATCATTGAAATAACAGAACCTGAATAATGGGTCTGTTAGCAGGATATAATGTTTCTGCAGTTGAAACTGACCACAACTTTGCAATCTCCTTCATTATAGCTAAGCGATTTTCAGCGGAAGTTGAGAAGGATGCAAAAATATCTATAGCCTGAAAACAGAATCACCAAACTTATAATCAAGCTGATCTCATTAAGATAAGTTTGTTCAGATAAGGAATTCTAACAAATTCAATCATTTTTATCAGACCTCTTTATAGATATTGTCACGTGCATAAGCTGAAAGCTCATCCCAATGAAAGGAAAAGCCCAAGCCCGAAATTCTCTTACACCATTTGAGAAGATCTCTGCCATTGCCAACAAATGTGGCTTAATAATATTATTTAAACAAAACTTCAAAATATAGACAAAAATTATGCATACCTTAATGAGAATCTGCCATGACAACTTGAAGAAGCGACTATTCCAAATTGAACCGTAGTAAGCTGGTTTACTCTTTCAAAGGTTTCTGCAATAAAGGACAAAAAACATAGAATGCTTATGTAGATCATGCCCCCCAAAAAAACATGTTATACCAAAAAATAAAAAGATAAAATGCTCATGCGTCTATGATGGTTGCTCTGAATACTATGCATGTTAAACGTACCTACGAGTTTTTCTGCAAGAGGCTCCAACTCTTGATACCAGGCAATTAGAATATTTAGCAAGTCCACAGTAGTTAAAGGCCCAATTTTTACTTTCCTCCAAATTGCTCCAAGTGAATTTCGACCTAGTCAAAAGAGACAGAAAGGTTCAGTAGAAAACACAAAAGAGATCCTGCTGTAATATATTATATATATTAGGATAATAACTATAGCATTTCTTTTAATAATTACTGGTTAAGGATATAGAAAAGCCATACACAGATGATTGACAATGAATCTGCTTTGCTGATCAAATCCCATTGAAAATTATAAATAACAAACAGATATTGATCCCATGATAAATTAGTAACCAGTACTGTAAAGTCATAAAGCCATGTAAGCAGATAAGAGGGAAAAAGGATACTAATTTGATTAAAATGCAACTAGGAAAACAGTCAAATTTAAAGTGCAAGCATCATAATACTTCTTGATCAGTTTGTTCAGTGATAAAATTGCATAATAACGTTCTAACGGAAAATTGTTAAGAGTTTATGAACAAACATGATAACAACAGCATCACCATCAAAAGGGATAAGAAATTGCATGACAGACCTTCAGTAAAATGAGATGTGTCTAGTTTTGAGCTTGTCACAGTGGAAAATAGCCGAAAGCTTTCGTTAACTCTAACTCCCTGCATAACATCAACACTCTAGACATCAAAACATCTCGAAGTTTACATTGAATGGAAAAAAGAAAAAATATACACGATGCTCAGTTGGTTCCCATTAATGAAACACGGTGTCCACAGTAAAGTGGCCACATGAACACAGCAGTGGGGTGGCTGTGCATGTTAGTAAGAGCTTTTGTGTGTGTAGAAATAGGGAGAAAAACGATGGGACTTTCATTGCACAAAACAACAATCAAATTAGTAGAATAAGCATGCAAGAGAAATACAAGATTCAAGAAACGCATCTGTGTTCAAAGGTTGTTTGTCGACAGAAACCTGTTTTATGCACACTAGTAATAACAAGTCCATATTTGACAACTATTATTTCAAAACTCTTTATTCTACATACTCATTCTCAACCACACATTCACACAATAAAATATTATGCACATAAATCCAAACTTTTCCCCATTTTTAACAACACGTTCTCAAAAAAAAGAATTTGCAGGTAATCACATAATTTTATTAATCGAGGGATAATACACAGGAAGTGTATTATCAAATTTAATCAAGAAAGAAACAACATAAAATTAGGCAACCCTTCTATGGAATTAATAATTGCAGCATTAAACCAAGGATACAATTCTCCAAAAATTCAGTATTCAAAACTTTGTTTTTGTCAAATAATGGTCTTCAAACAAGGGCTAAATAATAAAAACAAGTGTAGTCTTCTGAAATTTTTAGCTGCATTTAGTAATACAATATTTTACCAATCAAGTGTCCAGGGAAAAAAGAAATAGGAATGCTTCAAGTGCAGTTGCATCCATATTCTTAAGTATCTTATGAATCTACATTTTAATCCTGAAACATTTAAATTCAACCCGGTTGGATCCCCATTTTAGTTACATTGCTTAGTTGCTTAGAAGATAATTCAAATCAGGGACCCAAAAACACAAATCTGTTGAAATATAAGAAAAGCTGTCCGAAAGCCAAATAACAGTTAACGAGCAATCTCATCCTCCGTTCTTGAACTTTTTAAAGATTTTATATTGCTACTCTTAACGAAATATAAAACCTTGTCAAGAACACGTTTGGAGGATTTCATAATTATGTTTCAATTGACAATAACGGCATGAACTGATACAGAAAGATTGGCATCATGAGTTCTAACAAGCTCTTTCGTAACCAAAAAAAAATGACAATTTATGTGGTGACAGACTTCAAAATGCTGAATTATGCAACACAACAATGTAGAGTCCCCTTGGAATCAAATATGAAGAAGGAAAAGCCATACCTCCCCATGATTAGTTAAGAATGTAGTTGCACCTTCTAACAAAGGCAATAAGATAGATTGAATATCAGGAGGCGCTTTGTCAACATCCTCAAAGACAACCCAAAAACCATCTGAAACTGCCTGTTAATCATGATTTTATACAGGTTATAACATGGTAGCGCAAAGTCAATGATATTATTTTATCTAAATTGGGAACAAACCTGAGTAAGAGAACCAGGTTGCCATCTGAATTCTCCAGGTTGTTCCGTAGAAACATAACTCCCAACTAACGTTTTCCCATCAATTTGCTCATCCATGTGAATGGATAGAACTTTTTGGATTGGTGTCAGGGGAGGAGTAGAAATCAGAAAAATTCCACAAAAAACAGAACCACGAACTGTTTAAAGCATGAAGGGCATGTCTATCCTAAACAATCACGGATGCTAAAAGAAATTCACCAAAATACAGAATTAACACCCGGTAGACTATTATATACATGCATGTCACGTGTTTAACAACCACAGTTACTATTTGGAAGTCGCGTGGCAAGCGATCCCCGGGTATATATCTAGAAAACCACGTGTATATATCCTCGTTCTCAATCATTTTAGAGAATTTATGGGAAAGTAAATGAGCATAACAAAAAGACGTGTATAAATCTAGATCATTGACAACATTGACTATTTTTGAGTACATAGCATGTGTTGCTTCAATTTATTATTGACTCCTGTTAAAGATTAAACCATCACTGCTTATACAAACACACACAGTAAAAAATTACACAGCGAGGAGTCTCTGATCACCAATGTTGCAAGATCACGTTGTGAAGATACAGTTTGAGTATTGCAAACAAATAAGAGAGTTGAAGAATCTGATTCGCACTAGAATAGCATTTTTATGCCACCATCTTGACTTGGACATATTTCATTCATACTTGAGGAAAGCGGTGTAACGTAGACTAACCCTAGTTGTTGCAATCTAATGCTGCCATGTGGAAACAAAACAAACCTGGAACTGTCTGTATAGTGTCCTCTATAGGTTAATTTCTATGGCGAAAGAGAGCTAAAATCTAGACCGCCTATTTTTTATGGAGGGATAACTGAATTTTATCAAAAGCAACAAGAGAATTGCACCACTGGAACCATATATTGCAATGGTCAAGCATGCAACAAGAAACATCAGCAAACGAAGCTTTATCCACTATATATAGAATTTGGATGCATGAAAACAAACAAAAGACCTGCTCACTTGGTTCTTGCATCATAGAAGGAAAGGAAACGCAACGGTAGCAACAGTGTTCTATCCATGATGCGCTAACCAAAAATATGTAGATCACAGAGCATGGAATAAACACCAATTCTTGAAAAGCACGAATAAGTTGGAAAAACAAAACACGGCACCTTGACGAATTAAAAAACATACCTCTTTTACCGAGATCCCTGGCCAACTTGCAAATAAGCGCCGTTTTCCCGGCACCAGCGGGACCATAAAGAAGAACTGGCCATCTCTGACTCACAGCTATCATGACCATCTCAAAACTTTTCTTCACAGCAGATGTCAAGATAAAGGGATTTCCAGAATTACTGAATATACGAGGGAATAAGATTAAAACAATGTATAATAAGAAAAAGGGGTGAGCATAATAAGAGCAACTTCAGCATACAAAAAGCTGAAAATGGAAGGAGAGGAGAAAGACAGCTCAACAAACCACGCATTGCAAACTGGAAGGGGACACCTTTTCAGGAACTAACTCTCACAAATTTGATGGGAAAGCATCAACATTTCTACAGTAACATAGCCCCCGTTTGGGGTCCATTTTTGTGGAAATGCATTTTTTTCTTTCTTATTTTCAACCACGCATTCTCCAATAAAATAATATTACACATAAATCCAAAATTTTACCTTAAATTTTAACTAGCTTTCTCCAAAAAATCACTATAGAAATACATTTTTCCCCAAAACCTATTTTTAATGGAGCCCAAACAGGGGCAACAATCCCCTTCCCACATTTCATATTTATAAAAATTACCATGTCTCCAGCATGCTGCTAAGATTTGATGGCACGGTCTCATGAAGCATTCTGGAGGATGCAGAGAGAGAACTAAGGCTGCAAGGCTCTAAATAATGACGGTCATTGATATTAGTACATTTTCCAAACAAAGCCGTCTTTTCTTCCACAGAAGATTCAAGATACCATCCTGCTTTCTCCAATGATACATCCATACAAAATTCTTGCCAGCTGCAAATTGTAAAATGCAAGAAAAGTTGGGAGGAGAAGAGAGCGAGCATAGACAAATTTAGAGAAGCAGAATTGAAGTTAATTGTATCTTAGTTTGAGACATCTTATATTTGTTATTGCATGCTAACTACTGAATCAGCAGCTTTTATTCTCAAGATATGAACTGAACTGTTTCCATTTCTTTTTTCATGCTTCCTCTCCTTTGGACCTTTGTATGGTTACTTTCATACTAAAGAGAATGGAATTGATAATAAAAGTAATGCAAACCTTCAATGAGAAGGTAAAGAAAACATACCGCAACCAACTCTGAAAAGCTTCACCGGAGTCGAGATTAAACTTCGCATATGCTTTAAAACTCAACTTCAAAATCACCAAGAGTATTTGTATACCACACCATCTTATGTCAGAGACATTCATCCTCAACTCTGTGTCCTTGCTTGGGTCAAGGTTTGCAGATTGCTGTACGAGGTCCAGAAAACAGGACCAGTCCCACAATCTGGTGAAAATCGTAGGCTCTAATACAAGGAAGCGGTACGATGTTCGTACAACATTCAATATTTGAGGTGATCCCTAGAAGACAGTGAACTTAAGTAATTATCAAAATGCATAACAGAATCATTAATTGGCAACATGAAAAATAAATAGCTGGAACCACGAGGACATCATGCTAGGTGGTGTAACATATAAGTTTGCAAGAACTGATAATATTTGGTGACAAGCATTAGACTTCTGCAAAACTGAATATATAATATACCTTGGTCTATCGCATCATACTGAATAGATGGTAAATTCTTTCTTGCTAAGTTGAACAACTTACATACAGGCGATCAAATACTTCATATATTTATTTGATATCTTTTTATAGTTTAACAAACATAAATGTTTTACAACATGTTTACGCATGTACAATATTTTCTATATCAAATGTATCAGTTTTATTACTTTAACATTTTAAAGCATTATTTACTTGATGTCAATGACCTGTTCACTAGAACACAAATCAGTACTGCAGATTTCCTACTTTAGCTTTACCTCCACCAGGGAAGTATGTTAGTCATCACAACTTTACTTGTTTATATCGATTGTTAAGTCATCAATGAAAAGTAGGAATTCAAATTAAAAGAATAATATTTGCAAACAGGGTTGGTGCCCAACACAGATAACTGCTGCTTGTGTTTGTTAACTTATAATTGCATTCCGAAAAAATTGTATTTACATGTTATAGCCAGAATTTATTTTCATCGTCTCCCCAACCAACATCAGCAGGAGGAGGAGAAATCAGATAAATCTAGATCGTGAGGATGATTGAAATATGTTTCAAGTGAAATAGAAACTGTTGTAGAGAAATTTATCATTAGCAAACAAAAGGAAAATAGAGTAGAGAAATAGCATACGATAGATGATGCCTTGGAAACTGATTCACTTGATCTGAGTCTTTCGAACGGAGGAGGAGCACTCTTAAAGTAGTTCAGCACAGGCCTGTAATAGGGTAAAACACAAACTATTTGGCTTTACAAAAGAAATTGCAAGTTGATTGAGAACAATAACCCACAAATAGTGCTATGAGAACACAATAAATGCCCTAAACAATTAAATTAATCCTCAGATAATATAGTTAACTCAGCACAACTGCTTATTCAAGGTTGGTTACAGATACAATCCCGTCATGATTACCATCAATTTATCATTTTCTCCTCCTCCTCCCATGGCAAATTACTTAGTTACTCTTCCAAACTTGTGTGTCCACTGTTTTTCTCAACATCCTTAGTTTCTATTACAAATCAAATATACCCCTTGTTAGATTAAAACTGAAGTATGAACACGGCTCCACTTGTACACTCGTGTGTGACTCAATTTTTTTATGTTGTACCAAAAACTTATGAGAGACGAAGAGAACAGAGAGCCAGCAGAAAGAAACTGAACAAGTTGGCTTACCCCATAAGAAAAGGAACCAAATCAAGGGCTCGACAGAAGGCCAGGCAAGCAAGCTCGTGAAGACGTAAACCCTTCCCACTTCTTACATAAGATTCAATAATGCTGACAACCTCTACACTCTCCTTATTCTCCACTTCTCTTAGAAATTTGTCCTCATCAAATGTCACTGTTGAATCATCAGACCTCAAATTTGGCACCAGATGAAGTGAAGACACCGCCTGCTCCACGATCTTCTGTGCAATTGGTCGAAAACACCCCACCAACGGGATTGTATAATTCGGGTGAAGAAACAACCCCACTACTGCATTCACCACCTCTTTTTCGGTAACCTTTTCTCCCTGTAAACCAATCAATGAGTTAAAAGTACCAGATAAAAGCATGTGCAAACAAACACAAATAACAAAGGCTCTGAATATATTAATTTAGTACCTTCTTTTGCAATTCGTCGAAATAGGGAATAGAAGCAAGCTTTGGACACCGAGCAAGAAACCTTTGGAGCTCAACTTCAAGGCGAAAGCTCCCATCAATAGCCATTTTAAATTACTGCCAAATACTAAAAACAGTGCTGTATATTAATTTGAGAAGGTTTAGTTCACAAGTTAATGGTTTTGCACTTGGACACCGCAGCGAGAAGATGGCGGAGTTGGGAAGTGCTTCTGGATTTCTGGCGGTGGGAAAGAAAATAACAGAAGGAGAAGCGGCGGCAACCTGCAGGGTTGGACCGAATTTTATATTGTTGTATGGGCTGGGCCGCTTGAGTCTTGTAAATCAAGTAATACGGTTAATAATTTTTTTATTGATATTAAGTTGCATAGTCAAATTTATTTTATTTGAGTTTTTTTTTTTTAATTTCTTATATTTTTTATGCCAATTTTAATGTTATAATTAAAATGATATAGTTCTATATTTTTTGCATTAAATTTAAATTTATTTCTATAGTTGTTTTTAAATAATACATTGGGATTGATTTCTTTTATTTAATTTTTCTGAAAAGAATTTATTTTATTTTTAGATTTAAATTGATTTCAAATTATAATTCAAATGTTTAAATTAATTTTATCGAAAGAGTTGATAAACAAATTAATTTATGAGTTCATTTTTTGACGGCCAATATTAATTAATTTGAGCATAAGTAAATGAAATTTTAAATTGACTTTATTCAAAACGTTGTCCAATACTTATATTTGAGTTCCTTGGTGTACCAAATTTGTTATTTCTTGATTTTATTCATGTCAATTTTAATATATAGTAATTAAAACATGACAAATTCAATATTATTAATTATAAAACTATATATACTTATATTACAATAAAATAAAATAATTGTTCTTTCATCATTTTAAAAAATAAAAATAAAATTGTAAGATGTATTTTGTACCCGTATCCAAAATTCTAATCATTTTTAACCGTATCCCCATATCTTAATTTTTAAAATAAGAAGGATCATATTAAATATGTATCTATATCCGACACCCACATCCGAGTCCGAGTAACATAGCCAGAAATTGCATGGTGAAGAGAAACCTACTTACATTGGCAAACTCAAATATTAATGTTGAATTATAGTTCAAGAATTCAAAAAGAATAATATTCGTCCAGCACTATCCTTGCTTAAAATTCCTATTGCTGCAGCCCAGAAAATACGAAAGGTCAAACATGACAAGCATGTCTGGTGTTCTTTCATCCTCTTCAATCTCAAATTAGTTGAAAAAAACATATGTAAAACTGACTTAGTTGTTCTGGCTTCTGTATTTCGTGAATTGGATGTGAAAAATGAGGGCTTAAATATGGTTCCTAATTTACTAACAGGGTTTAGGGTTTAAGTTTGCCATATTTTTATAGTTGTATTAATAAATTCCAAAATAGAAATTCAAATAGAAAATGGTTTGTCTGCGGTGGGTTGTCTATTAGTCGGCGGGTCGGGTTTAAGGTTAGGATAGTTGAGAGCGGGTTGGTGGCAAAATCATATCAACCAAATGTGGTGGTTAGTATTAGTACGGATTGGAATATATAAAGAAAATGATAAATGATATGTAGTCTCTGTTCCACTAAGATTATAATTTAAGTT
>CAIGRL010053839.1:0-16453 GCA_903798325.1 Fraxinus xanthoxyloides
TTTAATAGATTTAGATAAAAATTGATGGAAGGACGTATGGATGAAAAGTTTGTGGGTGTTAAAAACAGGGTGCCTTAAATGTTGTTTGGCCCAGTCTGAAAGCTCACGGTACAAACATATGTGGTGAAACTAAAATAATGAGATTTTTTGGGAGGTCTTTGATGGGTGCGAAGGGATAGCCCGGATCATGTAGCCACTCAAAATGCCTCTCTTGAACTCATCTTTGATATATTAGATTGTCACTTCCTCTATCCTTAGTTCTTTCTCATCTAGAGTTTCCCCGTAAATCTGTGTTTTGTCCATATATTTCTGTTGTCTATTCTCGTTTTCACGTAATATTATGCCAATAAAATTTATGGTTAAAATTAATTGTTGAATTTGACTTAAATTTTAATAAAACTTTTTAGTTAGAAGCAAAGAGGGGCTATGCATATTCGGAATCTAAGACACGAGGAGAATGTTCAAAGACAAGTAACTACTGGAAAGATGCAAATAATCTGAATCCCAACATTATTCTTATTTCATCACAAAATGATCTTACACTAGTGCCCAATGACCATAAATCAAGTACATGCGAGAACAATGTCCTGAACTAGGTGGTGGTAAGACTATCATTTCTGGTGGTGGTAAGACTATCATTTCTATGAAGTAAAGACGAGGGGACAAGAAAATATATAATACTTTAACGCGAAGCTTCTCATATCAGATGGTCAAAACTCACTCCGACAGTGAACGGCGTTAGGACTTCTCGATTTCAAGGTACTGGGAGTGAGAGGCTGCAATGAGTGCAGCTCCAATACCAGAGCTGTCATAGGAATGCTCAACGGTAACGCTCTCTGAAACCTCCTCACCCAGGAGCTCTTTGAGAGTGTTCATCAGACAATTCCTGAATTCAGAATAGTGCTCAAACAATCCACCATCCAAGGCAATCACTGACCTCTGCTTCCCTCCCTCTTTCACAGTATCTCGTCCCAGTTTTTTGAGAATTCCTAAGATCCCAGCAGCCACAAGACGGGCCCCACGAGTGGAAACAATGTCACATATCTCCACAATCATTTTCCTCATTTTTATGGAAGAATTAGGTATCTGTCACAAAGAAAAATAAGAATGTGTAACTGCATTAGCTTTATGCACTAGCTGATAACTTCAATTTCTCGTCGACAACATAGCAGACAAAATGCTATATGTCAAAATTTGCTAGCCCTACTAAGACATAGATGACCATTTATACAACCATACTTCTCAATGAATACAAATTATTTTACCTCCAAGATATCCTTTAATTTGCTCCCAACCACTTTGAGATCAGCAGAAGTGTCGTGATGCATTGCCGCAATGTCAGGGATCCTGCGTGGTAGCAGTTAGCTCTCAGCATCTATATTGCAAATGATTTAATTTCTTAGTCGTAACGTTGTAGCATTATAAGGATTTGTGATTGGCAGATATAAGGCATCCTATATACCGTTATTAAAACTATGGTTTATGGTTCCTGGTGTTGGACCGTTAAAGGACAAAATGTGCACAAGATGAATGCATCTGAAAATGAGGATGTTAAGATGGATATTTGGTCATGCTAAAAGGGACAAATTACAAATGAGAAATATGCCAGAGAGTGGAGAAGACAAATAATGGAGAAATTGAGGGTAGGAAGACTTAGATGGTTAGGATCTCTCGTGTAAACCTGTAGAATGTTCACTAGAGAAATGCGAAAGATTTGATGTGGATCATCCCAATGTGAGGCAAATTCTTTGGACCTTTCAGTAAAAATAAGGCTGATTAAAATTATGCAGCTTCACGAGTTTGATGGCAATTAGCCTAACTTCATTTACGATTTTATGTATTAGTAATGAAATTAGATGCTATACTGAGATTCTAAAATCCTGCCAGCATCTCCATCATTACCCACCTTAATATGAATGGATTTCTCAGTTTTGGCGGGATATCATTGCCAAAAAAGGATGCTTCTTCTGCCATCCTGCACAACACTCGACGTACAATTTCTCCCAAATACATGCCAGAAATTATCTTCTCAAAAATCTGCAGCAACAAGTTATGGGAGAGATCAGACAAAAATCCTGGCAGAAGTAGAAAGAGCAAGCTACAGAAATGACCTGCTCGCCAGGGTTTAAACTTTCAGCATCAAGACTTCGATCATATTCTGTTAACGGGATATGTGATGATTGGAAGTTACCCCATTCCATGTTTATAACCTGCACAAGTGAAGTAAACTTTAGTTAACAAAATACATCAATACAATGTCTATGCATGTCTCATAAACAACAGGTGAAAACTGATGAAGCATAAAGGGAGGGATGATCAAAGATGAAAAGATGATTTAAACCTTAATCAACTTTAGATAACAATATATGAACGAAGAATGGAGCTTCTAACCATTTCCTCAGATTTAGGAGGTAGACCTTGCCACTTCGGAATAGCATTTGCCCGTTCTACATATGCGGCATTGGTTCCAGTACCCAATATCACTGCAGCAATCACATCAGGATTGTTGTATCGTCCTCCGGCTAATGTTCCAACCGTATCATTGATCTGCATACCCCGAGCAAGATATTGAAGTTTTAGTTTAATAGCTATTCTACCAGTAAACATATGATGTAAATGTTTGGCTAAAAGCAAGGCCGGATCAAGATTTTGGTCAAGAGTTCAATCTTCACTGCTCTCTTGAGCATGTTTCGTTAAGATCAAAAAGAAGAAAAATTACTTTAAAAAGAAGTACAAGATATAAGTAACTTTGTGTTTCCAAACATGTTTGGATACCTTATTTTTATTAGTTTTTAATTAAAAAAGAATTACTTTTGAAAAGTAATTCTGATATTTAGTGTTAAAATAAGTAATTCAATTATTTTCTGATTTTACAAATAAAAAAAATTACTTATTTACTGGAAGGTAAACAGTTAAATTTAGCCAAACAAAGTACTTTGGGAATATTCAGAAAAATACAAGTAAAAGGAATCTTCATTAAGTAAAATATGTTTTATCAAAAATATTGTAATGCACAAGCAAGGTGAAAGCAGAAAACTTTCGAGAGGGGAAAATCATGACTTACCAAAGCAGTCACATGCATATCAAGGCCAACTCTTTCCATTGCTTTAGTCAACTCTTCGACAATATCTTGTCCTATCTATTTAAAACCATCAATAATAAATACATTGGAGCATTAGAACCCTGTGAGTAAATATGTCTAATCCTCAGGTCAGTGAGCACACAGATGGTAACCAAAGATCTATTCAGCACCAGCAATTAACCATTAGAATTTAATACAAAAAAATTTCTGAGTCGTTAGGAGATGGCAGGTAAACTAGAAAACATAAAATTAGAAACACAGGTTCTGTGATGAAATCAAGAATCAGGCAGCAAGATAATTCACACCCACAAACACATAGAGAGAGAGAGAGAGAGAGAGAGAGAGCCTCAAATCATTTTCTTTACATAATAGACTTTATAGCTAAAAGAGAAACAGTATTCAAAGGACAGTAGTCACCAGATAGATTAGTGAGGAATGTGTAATAAAAATGACCTATTCTTACCTAAATTCAGTTATCTCCACTTACTAGTAATTATTATTATAAATTAAATTCATGAGAAAGCACAGGCACCACAGTACTGTTTACTAATCAAGCAAATGAATTGAGTCACACTAGGAGAGCAAACCTAACATTAACAAGTTTTCTGAAACGCACGATAGAAACATACCACGCATCATAAAATGGTCATATCATAAGTTGACCAATAAGGGTAAAAATTGTTAAAACTTAGTTAGCAAGGTTGATGTGCCAAGTCATTTATCACTTCCGTCAAAGAGGGTGGGGGGGGATTGTTCCCAGTCATCTTGTTAACATAATTACCAATAGGGATGTAATAAATTATTTATTCACTGACACAAGAGAAGTCACCATGGTTGTGTTAAAAAACAGAGATGAATTACAAACTTTTGAAAAAATGGAGTTTTGAATAGTGTTTTTTTTGGAGAATGGTTAAAAAGTAGGAAAAGTTTTTGGTTTCCTTACAAATATTTTATGGAGTAAATGTGAAGTTGAAAATAAGTACAAAAATTAAAGAGTTTTGTTTTAAAGGGAGACAAACAGGAGCTAAAGATGGGCAGAAAATAGCACAAGAATAAGAATGGTGCAACTCAATAAGAATTATCTGTTTCAATTATTCAACCACAAGAGTTCAATTGATGTCCTTGATATTGAATGAGAGAGACTCTGCATGCAAGGATAAGGTTATGCAGATCAAACCTGCCCTAGGCCTAGGGTACACTGGGGCATTCACTTTTGTATTGTGTGAAGTGTGTGAGACAAAAAGACTGAAAGGTGTGAAATCTCTATTTTGAACTTCTTCTTCTGGATTTTTGTGTATCCTCGATCGTTTTCTGATTTCATTTTTGTTTATGGTTTATTCCATATCACAGAACCCAAGTTCACTAGGTATACCTTCTGCATAGATATATCAGACTAATAAAAACAAAAACGGAAAAAGAACGAGAGAAAAAGCTAAGATCCGAAACTAACTGCATCTTCTATAAGGAAGCCTTTTGTCCACTTTATAAGAATTCCGGAAGCCAACGATATTTGCCTAACTGGGAAAGAAAAGGTGAAACCCAGCTCCCTTTGCTTGCCCGGTTGAAGAACAAAGTCTTCACTTTCTGTTGCAACAAATTTTGCAAGTGCAGCAGCGATAAAATCAAACAATTCCTGGAATCACCATGAAACAGAATTACACAGCATAAGAACAATTGAAACAACATTTAAAACTGAAAGAAAGGCTGAGTACACTTACATGAGATGACCCAACCATCAAATGCGGAGGAATTGAACGTTCTTTGGATTCTCTTTTGACAACACGCCTTTCTTCTCCACCAAGCTGCACCCGAAGGGCTCGGAAGTTTGTGCCACCTAGGTCCAATGCATAAAAGACTCCTTCTTCATCCCTGAAACAGAAAAGATTAAGGAATATCAATCATGATAAGTGAATTTTTATTCTCCATGAAGAAAAGCAAAGAATTAACATTTACATATTCATATAAATTTAGTCCAGGATCAGATAGAGCCAAGGCACAACAATCCATAAATGGTATCCTGACCCCAAGATCCTAGTTTATAACACAGTTCCTAGTTTTTTCACAGACTAATGTTTCCAGCTTTTGTATCCAGATTGTCAATAGAAAGCAATAATTATGTTGTATAACATAACAGGGGCATAAATTCTGTAATTGACTCATTAATCTAGGCTGTAAAATAAAATAAGAGATTTATCTTACCGTATATAGCTTACCAAATATAGCTCCCTAAAATCATTGTGTAATTAGCATGTGTAGCTTAAGTTTCCTATTATGCTTGTTAATTTTGTTTATTTAATGAAAGACCTTCTCAGAAGAGAGGACAATTCGAACCAATTTCATTATGGTATCAAAGCAATATTCTACGAACTATCATTCTTAGTTTTTTCTCAGTCATAGCCTCAAAAATTATGGAGAAGTCAGATAATGCTTGTGTCAGATTTACTGGCAAAAATTATGCTGCCTGGTAGTTTCAACTAGAAACATTTCTCAAAGGTAAACAACTTTGGGGCATATAGATGGGAGCAACAGAGGAACTGTTATTGGGAAAATACTTTACCATCATATTGATCGTTCATGTTGCATCATCAAGAATTTGTGAAATGAAACGGAAGCGTACCTAAATCAGACATAATTAATGCAATGAACAAGTCTTTCAAAACAACACGTTGTTTCTTTCTCTCTCTCTCTAAAGATGGGGTCAGAACAGAATTGAACAATTCACGTGTGTTCAGAGGACCATAACCGCATATATATACTAAAGGCCCGTTAACCTAATTCGGCTCATCATAAAATTAGGAACAGGTCTGATCTCTACACATAAAGACTCATACCTTAATTAGATGCTTTAAAACCTAAAATACCGAAACCTTATTAGATTACTTTAAACGGGTTTAACCATAATTCATAGTCTTTAATTTAATACACAATATTTCACATATAAACCCACACGTTCGATTAAAATCCTTACAATCTCCCACTTGGGCTATGTGTTACTTTATATTTGTGCATTAAACATAACCTTATGAATACTCAAAATTTTGTCATCATTACCGAATGCATCCCCAAACAATCTAGTCCATCAATCATATCAATATAGGATCAAAGCGTCTTTCGCTACTTATATCGTAACTGAACCCATCAAGCTCCCACTGAAACTAGATATCTTCAAGAGAATCTTCAATAAGATTACAAGGTGGTATGAGCAAAACTATGAGAATCTTCACATAGTGTATGTGTTAAAGTATGCAACAAAAACAGGTCACTTAGTATTCATATTTTGAGTCACTGCCCTGTTTGACAATTCAGTAAATCAAGTCAACAGAATTAAAAAATAATGTAAATTAACAAAGGAATTTGAAGAATATTTACTTATCCCATTTAGAAGGAAACAAGCGTCATACATACAACTACAATCTATCTAATAAAGGTAAATAGCTAATTACATTCCTATAAATCTGTCAATTATACACACTCCTTCTCAAGTTAGAGCGTAGATATTAATCATGCCCACTTGTTACAAAGAAACTCAATCATGTTCCCATTTAATGCCTTTGTGAAGATATCTACAAGTTGCTCTCCAGTCTTCACATAACCAGTAGAGATTAAATTTTCCTGAATTTTTTCACGAATGAAATGGCAGTCGACCTCAATGTGTCATGGCTCTATATTCTGACTCTACACTTGATCGAGATACGACGTTCTGCTTTTTACTCCTCCAAGACACAAGGTTTCCACTAACAAAGACGTAATATCCCGTAGTGGACCGTCTCTCAATTTTGGATCCAGCCTAATCAGCATCTGCAAAACACTCAATGCAAGTGTGTCCGTGATTGCTATACACTGCCAAGACCAGGAGCTCTTTTCAAGTAACAAAGTATCTGTTCCAAGGCTGCCCAATGTTTTACTGTAGGTGTAGACATAAATTGGCTGACAACACTGACCGCATGAGCAATATCTGGACGAGTCACTGTAAGATAGTTTAATTTCCCAACTAATCTCCTGTACTTTTTCGTATCATCAAAGAAGTCACCATCATCTTTTGTAAGATGTACATTGGGAACCATTGGTGTGCTGCATGGTTTGGCTCCCATCTTTGCAATTTCTACCAACAGATTAAGTACATACTTTCTTTGAGACAAGAAAATCACTTTTTTGCTTCTTATACTTCTACTCCCAGAAAGTATTTTAGCTAGCCCAGATCTTTTGTGTGAAACTTGGTATGTAGACAGCTTGAGAGAAGAGAATCATGCACAATCATTTCCTGTAATGACAAAGTCATGAACATAAACAACAAGAAGAATAATATCAACTGCTGACTATTTGTAGCAGACTGAGTGATCACACTTGCTCTTCTTTAGCTAAAACTCATGAACTACCTCACTAAACTTGCCAAACCAAGCACGAGGACTTTGTTTTAGACCATACAAAGATTTGTTTTAGGTGACAAACTTTTCCATACTCCCCCTGAGCAACAAACCCAAGTGGTTGCTCCATATATACCTCTTCCTTGAGATCACCATGAAGGAACGCATTCTTGATGTCCAACTGGGGCCAATCTTGAGAAGCGGTAATGGATATAAATAGGAGAACAGAGGTGAGTTTGGCAACTGGAGAGAAGGTATCTGAATAATCCACCCCATAAGTCTGAGCATATCCTTTAGCAACAAGTCTAGCTTTAAGTCTTGCCACAGTACCATCTAGATTGACTTTGATAGCAAAGACCCATTTGCATCCCACAACTTTCTTGCCTTTAGACAAATCTACCAATTCCCATTTGTGGTTTTCATCCAAAGCATGTATCTCCACAAGGACTGCATTATTCCATCCAGGATAACTCAATGCTTCTTTTATTGTCTTGGGCAGAGAGACTGAGCCTAAAGAAGCAATTAAAGAACTAGATGCAGGAGACATATGATCATATGAAATGAAGTTGGCTACAGGATACATAGATTTAGGAAGGGTGCATTGATGTTTACCTTTGCGAAGACTAATGGGAAGGTCAAGATCATTTAGGGGATCAGATGATGAAGTAGCCGATGCAGGACATGTATCATTGGTCTCTTGTCTTCTGGAGTAAACGTGACTAATAGGCGGCTTTGCTGGAGCAAGGGGTCTCTCAATGAGAGCACCATCATCTGATTGCTCAGTAGTAGCACTTGAAGGTGTGGTTTAGTAGATTACCCATTGATCTTCCTCCCCTTGACTTGTAAACATGGAAGGAGAGGAGAAAAAGGGTGTATTCTCTGAAAACATCACATCAGTAGAAACTAGGTATTTATGGAGATCAAAGGAATAACACTGATATCCTTTCTGATGGCGAGAATATCCCATAAGAGCACATTTCAAGGCTTTTGGATCTAGTTTAGTAACAGATGGTCTTACATCACGAACATAACAGGTGCTTCCAAATAGTCATGGTTCCACTGGGAATAGTGACTTGTTTGGAAAGAGAAGAGTATATGGAGCATCACCATTAAGTACTCTAGATGGCATGCGATTAATTAGAAAGCAAGTTGTAGAGACAGCATCAACCCAGAACTGTTTAGGAACTGTTTGAAACAAAAGAGCTCAAGCCGTCTCAAATAGATGTCTATTCTTCCTCTTAGCAACTCCATTTTGGGAAGGAGTATGGATGCAGGAGGATTGGTGAAGAATCCCATGTTGAGTCAAGTAAGTCTGAAATGAGTCTAACATGTATTCTTTAGCATTATCACTTCGTAGTATATGTACAGAAGTGTTAAATTGGGTTTTAAGTTCAGCATAAAAGGCACATAAATGAGAAAACACTTCAGATCAATTTTTCATAAAATAAATCCATGTCATTCGAGAAAAATCATCCACAAAAGTAATAAAGTATCTAAATCCAGTTTTAAACACGACAGGACATGGTCCCTAAACATCGGAATGAACCAACTCAAAAGCATAAGATTACCACAAAGTGAGTGAACTCTCAACTCAACCAAAACCTTTAATCGAAATCAGAATATGAGTGTGTTTGATGGATATTATTTTGAAAGAATGTACTTTGAAATAGTAGATTGATGGAGAATGTCTGGTTGAAAAAGAAAGAAAAGTTATTGATGTGATGAAAAATATTATTTTATTGAAGAATGTGTGGTTGAAAATGAGTAGAAGAATGAGAGAGAAATTTAATGTGGACCAAACAGGAGCTATACCTTAAAATGTAAAAAGTTCCAATTTAATGCACCGATATCAAAGCATGTATCATATCATCAATGTCTTCAAAACATCCATATGATGGTTAAAAAGGCTATTTCAGACAATCCACATCCACAGCCATTGAATAAAACTTCTACAGAATAACATCAATGCATAACATAACCAAGAAAAAAATCACCATTTTACAATAAAGTCAAATCTATACTATGAAAATATGAACCATATTTTAAAAAAATTGGCTAAACTTTTTTCCCTAATCATGAAAATAAAGTTTCATATTCAATAACCAATTTCACCGGTGCAACAACATCTTGCATTAATATTATAATAGATGTAAGCATTGTTAAGATTTGTGGTTCCATCTTAAAAGGTCAACCTTATTAAGAGGAGTAGCCCAAGATCTTTAGGTCTGTATCAACATTATTTATCGATGTGGGATATATATCCCTTAACAAGCATCAAGAAATGATGTGATGCAAGTTAGTGATAAATGAACTGACCCTACACTGGCATGTTCGATAAGGTGAATTGGACCACACTTGACAATATTAACAAAGAGAAAGTAGCTAAATCTTATCGAGTGTATTGTCTAATCCAGTCTCATAGTGCATTCCAAACAAGTCCTTATAAGTTATAGCAACTAAACTTCAAGATTTATTTGTATGGGAGCTGAATTTACTCAAACATAACAAATATTAGAAAACACTCCAAGTTCAAAGTTTTTAGGTACTCACAAAAAAATCGAGTCAAAAACCAAAAAAGAATCAATTATGCATACCCAATAGGAAGGTTATCAACATAGCTGATGAGCATCTTAAGTTTGCTGCCGCCTTCGGATGCGAGGCCAGCGTGCATCTCGACAGTCATGGCGTCAGCCACCTGCCGGAGCTTGCCAGTTGGGGTCCCACACTTCTCCTCCAGCTCCCTCAAAATGGCCTCTGCTTTGGCCCACCTTCCGGAGATCTTCATCCGGTGCCTCATCACCAGCACAGCTGCAGCACATACAGTCGCTGTACACACCACCGCTGCCGCCACCACCACCTTCCCCATCTCAGTACTATGAATAACTTAAAACCCACAATTCACCTACCCCACAAAAACAAATTCACTCTATGTTTTATTTGTCGAAGATTGAAGCTTTGATTTGTTTTTTTCTTAAAAGTAATTAAAAAATGCAAGTGGAAGCACAATGTGTGTATGGAAAATGGAGAAAGCTTTACAGAATTTATTTGGGTGGAAGATTTCTTTGTGTAATGCATTCTCGTTCTCGTTCTCGTTCTCGTTCTCGTTCTTCTACTCATTTTCAACCACACATTTTTTAATAAAATAATATTTTCCATCACATCAATAATTTTTCCTTCTTCTTCAACCATACATTCTTCATCAATCTACTATTTCAAAATACATTTTTTCAAATTAATATCTATCAAACACACTATAAGTANCTTCAACCATACATTCTTCATCAATCTACTATTTCAAAATACATTTTTTCAAATTAATATCTATCAAACACACTCTAGATTAAAAAATCGAAGAAGAAAAGGACAGGGAATAAGCAGAATCTTTGGACCAAGATTCACGTGTATATATCTCCAAAACAGTAAATTTTTTACTGTTATTTGAATGCTACTTCAATAAATTACAATTTGGGTAAGAAGTAAAAAATTTCATTTTTTTCTCTGTTTCATGTACACACACAGATTTGACTTTGAGGTCCGAACTTTCTTCGCTGAAATTCTTGAGGAAGTTTAAAGGAAGCTAAAATGCTACACTTTCTGACGAGGTTCTTTATGAGGCGTGCAATAAAGTTGTCTCAAAATTTAATCTATAAAGCTATAAAAAGAATTAATGTATTTGCATGTTTGCTTAGGATTCAAACAATTGTTACAACTTGACGGTCAAACTAAGACGGCTAGAAATGTTAAATTATTCAAATCTTGACACGATGGACGTCGCAAGGGACAGCATCCCTAAATTTCGACATATTTATAAAATCGTCTATTTATCTAAGAGAGCAGATAAATCCTCATTTTATCCAATGTTTTAATAAGCGTAAAATGTGATTAAACATGAAGATCAAACTCCAAGCTTTACGAGTTTAGGCGAGACTTAGACGTAAAACAGCTTTTTTTTTAATTTTAATATTATTTTAAATTTTTAACCATTTTAAAAATTATTTAATCATTAAAATAATATATATCAAACATCTAAAATTGTAAAGTGCTATATTTACTTAATAAATTATATAGCTTTCAAGTTTTCGAAATATAAAACTCAAGTTATTTTTCATAGTTTCAATTTTCAATTAGACAAGTCCTACTTGAAATTTTATAATGTGTTTCATTTTTTACTTTTGAACAGATAGGGTCATTTAAAAATTTAAAAATTGAAATTAAATAAAAGACTTAAAAAGAAAAAAAAATTAATAAAATGCCATTAGGCGCTCATGGACTAGACGTTTCATCCGATCCTCGAGTCTAGACGGCGCCTAAACGCTGCATAAACGTGTTGTTTAGAATACTGATTTTTTCAACGGCTAATTGTTTAACAAGTACGCGTTAAATTGCTTATGAAAACTTTATTTTCTCTTTGTTGATTTTGTTTTTTTTTTTTTTAAAAAAATAGTTAGTAACTTCTTTTTTTCTGAATAATCATCTCTCTCTCTCTGGGTAAATTCTTATAATTCCCAGCACACAAGACGGACCAAGCTCATCGGTTCGCGCATTTAATCATGTGAGCTGCTGAAATGTGCCAGTTTCAGTGATGCATACAATCACAGATTGGAATTTGGATCTTCCCACAAACCATTTACACAGCTGCCTCTATAAATTCAAGGGTTTTGCTATTTGTTATGCACCCCTCGCAATGGGGCTCACACCTAATAAAAAATTGTGAACCTCCTATTATGGAGATGTACATCCATGTGTCAACCATGATATACACGTAGAAAAACCCCAAATTCGACATGCTTTACATCGGAAATCAATTGGTTGAAGGATTAATTTCACTCTCAGCCTTCAAAATTTTCATTTATTATCACTAGTCACTGAATTTTATTTTTCTCCCCGTGGTCACCGAACCGAACTTTAATTTGTTTCACTATAACCACCGAAATTCAATTTGTTGGACCTTTAGTTTGAATTAAAATAAATGAATACAAGAATTATAAAATGACACAAAAAAAAAAATTAACTTTTTAATTTTCTAATGAAACACAAAAATTTTCTAATGAATAAATTAGTAGTTTTATCTATTTTAATCAATATTGTATATCAAAATATGGAACTGAAATAAAATACCCATGCTCGGTGGGAAACATGAGGACCTCAATATATTATTTAGCCATTAATACAAATTTGACAGATATAAATATTTTGAGAGCATAAGTTAAATCTGAAATTCCATCATTCCATCCCTATTTCTCCAGTTGCATTATGAATCATAAGTCACTAAAAATTCAACCATACTATATGTACACTTTGATTTACACCCTGCCATACGGCATGACACCATTGATTTTGAAAACATACATCACATCATTGCACAGATTTCCTCCACATAAATGGAAATGTCAATATCATGTACACCAAAGTTTACATTTACCATAATTCCTCAAAATTTGGCTTCCGTATCTACTATGTCATACAACATTTGCATGTGATCACCAGTGACAAAACTAGCTTAAATAACAAATATTCAGTGCAAAGCGGGTATTTCTCTTTCAGTCATCACCATCAATCTTATCTTCTCACTAAAGTTCTTATACCTCTGCTTGCACCAGGGACAAGGTCAAAGAGTTTAACTGAGGTCGAAATGGAGATTACAATTGTGCTAATAACCAAACATTTCTCGCCCATTCTTTGAAGTTCTTACACTAATTTCATTGGAGTCCAAATTTCACCAGTTGTATGCGTAGCATATTAGCAACTTTAAAGCCAAAAGCACGTTCTTAGAGTTCCAGATATTCGTAACAAGACATTACACATGGGTTTCGATCCTTTTATAGACCTGTCCAGTTCTGAATGAAGTCTTGAAACGGCATTCATCTAGACAAGGTTCTGCTAGTGCTAACAAATCAAGTCAACGGTTGCATTAATGAATGGAGAAAGAGAGAAACTTCTGCTGACTAATTACTACACTTATGCACAGGATTAGGTCCAGTTGGTAAAATTACAACAATGATTTTTCAAGAAGATAATCACAAGAACAAACAAAATCAATCAGATTTAGACTTTATGTGTCAAGCATGGGTTCTTATAAATAAGATTAGCATAAAGCTATTCACCAAGGTCTGCAAGTGTAGGAATCACAGGCACAAGATAATTCCCATATGGCGAATCAAATATTCTAAAGTTGCCGGTGCAACCATCTTGCTGTGCCTGAGCTACTGCAGAATTCCTCGCCTGTTGAATCCTGATGTTGATAGTGCTTGTTTGAGCCTCCAAAACCTCCACATTCATCACATGCAGTATACGTTACAAGTGATACAAAAATAAATATGATCGAGCAAGCAAAGCCAAAAAACTAATGAAACTCGGATATGGACAAGGGAAACATGACACAGACGTGAATTAAAATAATAAGTTTTTACATTACTCCTCTATTTATATACTTTTTTAGCTTTCGTTTTGAATTTTGCAGGTTAAATCTTCCAAATCAAATGAGTTACTACTATCCTCAAATAATTGGGTTGTACTATTTATTCCTAGCGTATAGTGCCAAAATAGAAAAAATGCATAAGTTCACATAAAACAAAGGGAAAATTGCAGCCACGGTACCAAATCTTTTACTTTTTGCAGACTTTGACCAAACCTTTCATTTATACCAACCACGGTGCCAAACATTTCAAAAATATGCACCGGAGGTCCAAATGGATGGTTTCCGTCCAGTTGACCAAGAATAGTAGATTTTAACCAATTTTGACAAAATTAGGAGGGGTAAAATGGTAACTTAACAATTTTCTCATTAAATAAATTTAAAAAAAAAAAAAAAAAGACAAAAAAACAAAAAACTGAAGATTGGGATCAGTTCTCCTTCCCGGCATCAACAGTGTCGGCACCACCACCAGCACATTGCCGGCCACCACCGTCGCCGCCTCCTCCCAACACCACCACAGTAAATTAAATGCTCCTTGCCAATAGGGATAAACTTTGTGGGTTTCCGTTAAACACTTAATTTACAATACTAGAAGCTCGAAATCCAAGATTCTCCACAAACCCTCAAAAACTTGAGAATCCAGGGGTTTCGTCGGATGGGTTTGTGGAGAATAAGAAAATTAAAATCAGGCCAATGAGGGCGCGCCTCACGGATGCCTTTTTAAACCATGCTCCTAATTTTGTCAAAATTGGTCAAAATCTATTATTCTTGGTCAACTAACGGTCACCTAGACGAAAACCGTCAATTTGAACCTCTGGTGCATATTTTTGAAACATTTGGTACCGTGGGTGTTACAAATGAAAGGTTTGGTACTGTGACTACAATTTTCCCTAAAACAAATTTGACATGAAGTTTTAGAATTTTGGCACATTATTTTAGATTTTTACACATGTTGCAGCAAGTTAATCTTCGCTATATTTAGACTTCCAAAATATACAAAATGGAGCTTGCCATGTCCTTGATGCGCCGAGTACATGCTCATTGTGCATCAAATATTAAAACAATATAAAAAAATATAAGACAAGGTATTCCGTGGCGTTTATGTGCCCAAGGCTTATTGAGGATGTATTAAATGTGTTGCATTTCAAAAAATAAATAAATTAATTAAATATAATCATAAAGGACAATGCGTGGCACATTCTAAGGAGTATCAATGTCCGATTCATGTCGAACCGACATTCCGCCCTAGGAGTGTCCGTGCTTCACAGATCAAAGAAAATGTGTACCAACGGTTTATTCACTGGTGTTGAAACTGCATCTCTCTTCTCTGATGGCAAGTCAATAGGCCTGCAATGAAAAGAGATGACTGATGTTAGTATCTCCACCAAAATAACTCTTTAATCTTTATAATATGTAGTGCTGCAATTTTGTGAGGATTGATCTAAGAAGAGAGGCCCCTTCTTTTTCATGTGTGTGCACATGCAAGTTTTGATGCTGAATATCAAATCCTGCAACCAAGAATTTCCCCTTACAGGAAAGGAAGAATTCATGCTAGATTCATTTACATCCATGGCCAAGAGATCCAACAATGCAAAGAATTTACTGAACACGCTATAAGGATTTACAACAGGCGACCACTTCTCATTTTCTTTTCCAAGATGACCCAAATTAAAATAAAAAATATACACATTTTAATTAATCACTTAGCTTCCTTTTGACAAAATTTATGAATCATTTATAAATGGTAAAACTTCATTTTCAACCACACATTCCAATGGACCCACAAGGACTATAGACTTATCCACCACCCATTTATATCTATTATAAATTTAACTGTTAATGAATTGTTCACAAACGGAGTGTTAATAAATCAGATAATTACCACCATTGAAGTCCATTGCTTTCCGTTTTCTGTTTACAAGTTGCACTAGACAACCCTAAAATCCCTTCATATTTTCGAAATTTCTCAGATGAAACTATCGATATCTTCTGAATATCTTCCATATAAATCAAGATTTCAACGTAACTAGTTGGGGAATTGGTAGCTGAGAGAATTCGCAACATAAGATTTCCCCCCTTTAAATCCATGTAACAGAATACAGTTTAATCAGGACTTCTTTTTCCCTTTAGTTTTTAATACTAATATCAATACAGAGCGTTTTAATTTAACAATAAAAGCCAAGCTGATTGCTGCAGCTTCCACAGATTTGCACAACACTATCTCTAGCAAGCATATATGAAAAGCTATCAGAATTGGGGTATAATCGAGTGCAAATAAAATTTAAATATTTATCAATTCAAGGGTGAAAATGGAGAGCGGAATTGGGGAAACGATTACCTGTGCGAGGATGGATCATCGAGTTTTTTCCTCTTCGGTGGAGGTCTGAATTTTTTCATTGATGATTTCCTAATTGATTTACAATCAGATGCCTAGGATCGATTAAACAACCATCGATTTAAGTTTTAAAATTTTTAGGTTCAGGGTTTAATTTATAATTATTTTAAGAATTGCAAAAAGGACGAGTCTTTACATCTTCTTTATTTAATATTTGGATAAACGAGATTTTTGGTGAGGACTAAAATCAAATTTTT
>CAIGRL010053845.1:0-22358 GCA_903798325.1 Fraxinus xanthoxyloides
TTTCGAGAGCCTTGTGAAAATTCGATTGTTGTTAAGGATATGTGTTCCTTGTTGTAAGTTACCTAAGGATAAGTTCTCCTTATTTGTAAGTCACTTAAGGATTGGTACTCCTTGTTTGTAAGTTACCATTATAGTGAATTTGGCCTTACTCGTGACGGAGAGCTTGGTAACGGGGGACGTTGATCATTGCGTTGGATCGAACCTCCATAAAATATCTTTACACTCTCTATCTCTTTTACTTAACGTTTTTACTTTGTGTAAACTTATATTATTTCATCTACGTACTTATTTTCGTTTTAGTTTGCTTCACTTTTACTTAACGTTTTTACTTTGTGCAAACTTATATTATTTCATCTACGTGCTTATTTTCGTTTTAGTTTGCTTCTTTATTATTTGTGTGATCATTAGTTTAAAATCTTGAAGTAATTAACGAAAAAGTTTCAAAAATCAGTTCACCTTCCTCTTGGTTAGTTATTCTTGGGTTGTCAGAGACAAGCATGGAGTTCACTCAATGACCCTCACCAGCTTGAGGGGATGATAAGAATAATGACTAGAAACCGATTTTAAACGTCTTTAATTTTCTTTATTCAATTGCATCAGTTTCAATATTCTTCCCAACATTCAACATAGATTTTAATACTTTCACTTGTCTTGCTATTTTTCAATGCTAAATAATAGATGCTTGTGTAAATTCTATAAGTTTCATAGCCAAAGCAAGAAACGGAATATGTTTCTATGTGTTCGCTGTTTTCTTTATCTATTACATTTTTCTGGGGCATAAAATAATAAGAGTAATGCTATCTAACACTACTAGTGTGCTAAAATACTAGCTTAGTGGCATTGTGTGATATGCTCAATAAAATGTATACTTTTGTGACTCATTTAATTGTACATCTCATTTAATGCAACATCAACACTGCATGGACTATTATTTTTCCAGTGGTGCTAAAAGTATTACTCAAATTATAATATGATATTATCTTTCCATTTCTCATGTGGGGTTAATTGAGGAGCAATTTGATGTTGCTGAAAGCTGATAAAGTCGGTGGGTGAAAGTGCGTTTTGCGCACTTATTTAGGTCACAAAATATGGAAAATTGTTGATGTATATGTTGAAATATGGCTTAATCGATATAACTTATGTTTCCAGGATTACATTGGTGGATGGAATGAAGAGTATGCAAAAGCGAGTGAAAAAGGACAAATGGAAGAAAATGAAACTTCGGGGACCAAAATGTAATTATTCAAAAGATGACCTGAATGGCGAATCAAGTTCGGAATTGAGTTAAGTAACACATTGTGATGTCATGGAATGTTAGAAGAAGAAGGACAATGAAGCAAGGCTAAAAGGTAGATGAAACAAACTTGGAGACCAAAGTGAACCAAAGGGAAAATAATTTCTACCATGCAGTCGCATGGTAGAAAGCTGTAGAAAGCTCATGCAGTCGCCCAAGCACCAACAGGAGAAGAATAGTGCAAACATTTTATAACCATGCCATTCTGGGCACGAATTTTCTAGTTCTTTATTTGAATCAAACACTTATGGCAACGCATCTAAGACTTCTTTATAACCCTAATCTCGTCCAAAAAGAGGTTGGGCGCAATCTTAGAGAGAAAAACAATATTGAAGAGCAAGGAAGAGGGTTAGAACAAGGGATTTCATTCAAGATTCAAGATTTCAAACCTAATTTTTAGTTTTTGGGCGATGTATTCTCTTCTTTTATCTTATTCATGTTAGGCTAGAATTTTTATGTACTAGGTAAACGATGAACCTCGCAATGTGACCTTTTAATTTATTTTGCAATTTGATATTCAAACATGATTGATGGATACATTACTTTTTCTCTATAAATATATGCGCAATAGTTGTATGAGTGTGGTGGCTTATTTTATGCATTTGAAAGAAGGGAATTAGGTTTGACATGATATAATTTGTCATAGGGTCCGATAGGATAATTTATATTTTGCAATTTAATATTCAAACATGTTTGATGAATGTTGCTTGATTTATATATATTACTTTTTCTCTACAATTATATGCGTTGTAGTTGTATGAGTGTGGTGGCTTATTTTATGCATTTGAAAGAATGGAAATAAACTCGACAAGGTATAAATCATCGTAGGGTCCAATAGGAGGATAGAAATATACCGCTATGCTTTACGTGAATCTCTAAGTGTTTACAAAACGTCATGCATTCTTGTATATTACATTTGTCATAGCAAATGGTATGCGAGAATAGGTTCAATACTACCCGAGAGGGATTATTGGATAAGTTAGAAGTATTGATTCTTCAACTAATTCATCATGTTATCGAATTGTGAAGCAAAGGTTAAAAGTGAACTTGTTTGGTGATTCGAGATTGTAGTGCACTTTTCATTCAATAATTTCATCAGACTTTTGCATTAAACAAAAATTTGTATTCATTTAGTCATATTAGTTTAAATTGCATTGTAGTCATATTTTAGTCATAGTTTAGTCATAAAATCCAAATAATCAACCATCTTGACTTTAATAGATTCGGTCAAGATCTTGATTATAGAAATCAAATCAAATCAATCCTCATAGGATGATACTTGAAATTTTACAATTTCCACTTCATTACTTGTAACGAACCATGCACTTGCGGTGATTTACAAAGCGAACATATTTTCCTGAACAGTGGGTCCCATGAAATTTGTTGTGAAAAAGGTTTATAAAAGTTGTTGATCAATGAAATATGATGCTAGAAAACAATTTACAAACAGGCAATAAACCATTCATGTATAAATTCCCTTTGTCTGCCACCTTATGCTTCAACATTGGCTAAGAGTATCCTATTTTCACATCACTAACCAAGTTAGGATTCCCTTGTCAAACCATTATCTCGCCAAGGCTTCATTCAGTGGACAAGGATACAAGATTAATAATGTTCATGATCGAACCTCAATCTTGCAAGACATAATAGGACATATGATACTACTTGATCATGTAATTCAGGTTTATCTAAATTTCTTTATTACATTTATCCATAGGGCTGTGAGTATACCATGTTAATTAGGAGTCTCTTATAGTTGCCACTTTTATCTAAATTTCCTTGTAATCTCGGTCCATACAGCTCAGAGTTTACTATGGAGTGTATTTCTTTAGTGTCACTTGATAGCCGTCCATGAAATGAAAAATTTGGGATCATATTTCTTGTAATTTTGCAATACTAGGCTAATTCTTATTGCTAGGGCATTAATGAACACATTTTATGATGGTTCAATAATTTGACGTCCAATATATATTTATTCTAGAATGATTGTTATAGATCTCAATGCTTTTCAATTAATTAGCAACTAATTAATTGTTTTGTGAATTTTTTCTTATCGAAAGAGACAATAGGATAGAAAGCACATTATAACAACTATTGTAAAATCTGATAGGTTGTAGAGATAAATTTTATGCTTCGCATGGTTTCTATAGATGTTCTAGAATTTGTAATGCATATTTCATGATCGTATCTTTCACATATATAGAGGAATGTCATATGAGATGGTAGATTTAATTGTTATTGAGAAATACTATTAATTAATTTGGGGAACATTGATCAACAAGAATGTATACATGAGTTTGACCTTTTGAATTGTGTTAAAATGGATTAAAAAGGGAGATTCAAGATCTTAGTAATAATGTCACGTAAAGTTACAAAAACCTTCATAAAATGGTCAATAGAAAATTAGTTTAAATAGTTAGTTTAGATAAATTCAATACAACAAATTTGGCTATTCAATTAAAATTAATATCAATTGATACTAGATTAAGTACGTGGTACTCATGGGAATTAGTTAAACTGATTTTTTATTACTTTATTAGTTTTTAATTTCATATTTGAAAAATATGATAGTGCTTTCTCTCTTTCTTTTCAGAATCTTGCATGCAAAGTTCGAGATACGGTGATCTTTCTTTATTTAATCAATTAATATTTAGGTATAGTACAAGTACAAAAAAATAACATGTTCAACGGTTATTGCCAAATTAAAAAATATAATTCTGCATTAGGGGTCGTCTTCTGAGATCTTGTTCTGGAAATCAATTGTATTCATTGCTGGATTGGGTTGAGACCTAAAACAACTAGATTATAGTTTAATGATTATTTCTTATTGCCTGATCGTACGAAATTCGCAAGTATATGATATTACGAACAAATAATATAATGATGAATAGAGCACTGTTCCCACAAGTATCACGTACTTAATCTAGTTTCAATCAATGTTAACCTTAATCAAATAGCAAAATTTGTTGTATCTGATTTATCTAAATTAACGTCTTAAACTAGTAATTCTATTCAGCAATTTATGAAGGTTTTTGTAACTTTATGATTACTAAGACCTCGACTCCCTCTTATTAATGTGTTTTAACGCAATTCAATAGCAAGACCATATGTGAACATTCATGTTGATTAATGTTCCTAAATTAACAGATAGTCTCTCTCGATAACAATTAAATCTATCATATATTGTAACATTTTTGTATGTCTATGAAAGATACAAACACGAAAGTATACATTAAAAACACTAGAGCATCTATAGTAATCAGGCAAAGCATAGATGCATATCTCTATCCCCTATTGAACTTTACAATGGTTGTTATAAGGTATTTTCTATCATATTGTTTCTTTCGATAACAATAAAATTCACATAACAGTTCAATTAATAGCTAATTAATTGAAAAACATTATATTTTACAACAATCATCAATATATTGGGCATTAAATTATTGAACTTTTATTAAAACATAATAAAAAGGGTTCATCAATGCCTAGTAATAAAAATTCTAGCCTAGCATCGAAAAAGTTCAAGAAAACATGTTTAATGTAACTCTGATTTTAGATAGATGAAGGAGAAGAGGATGTTTCTTGATGTTCTTCAATTTTTTGAATTGTTTCTTAATCGAATCCTTCAAATCTTCTTCTAATTTCCCAAAAAATCTCGATTTGGTCTCCAATGGATGATGATCTTGTAAGTTTCTTAATTGTCTCTCAAGAAATATGAATTTTATCTCTCTTTGACCCAGTTAATTGATGAATAATGGAGTACAAGAAGTCTCCTATAATGTATGATTGTGTTCTATATTTATAGGGCTCGAAAATGGGTTGAAAATCTCTTCAAAATCACATTCTAACTGTTGTGAAATCCCAGCTCTGCATGGTGTTGAGGCGCTATACTTGTTGTGCATCGCTCTTTTATTTTTTATTTTTTTTTTCCGTAGTGCTGTAGCACTAGGTGTATAGCTCTAAGGCACTACGTGTATAAAATTGGTGTGCTATAGTTGTTGTCCCCCATTTTTTATCATCTATTTATCTTGAGTCCTTTCTTGAAATAATTTGCAATCCTTCATCCTCCAATTGCATACAATTAAGTCCAAACATCCTCCAATAATCGATATTATGTCTGAATCAATTGTTGAATATATGAGATTCAGCCCCAAACTTAGGATTCCCCCCTTTCTATTCTTTCTTTCAATTTCACTTTCAATCAATGAGTTTCAATTGACAAACAAAATAAACAATAAATTAGGCCATAATTAAATAAATGAACTACTAAATATATCTATTTTAAGGCTTGAATAAATATATAAAATACACTTATCAAGCCCCCACAAAATTAAACATTTGTTTATTATATAACAAAACTACAACCTAATTCAACAAGCAAGCATGCAACAATGCTTTGGTTCTCGTTTTGTTTCAGAATTGAAAACATTGACCTAAATCCACAAACAACTTAAAGGTTACAATACTAAATTTAGTATCAACTTCTCAAATGCAAAATTGATGTGTGCGTAAAGAATCAAGTAAAATATATTAAATTCATAAATTATTTCAATTTTTGACTGTCAATGTCAAATTTATCATTTCTTCACTCATAAGATTCACATACCTAACACTTACTCTGTTTTATATTTGTCCATTTGCAGAAGCCTAATAAGCAAATTAGTAGCCCAAACTGTTCTTCTTTAATTTCCAGCCCAATTCATATTATTCAACCCAAAATATGTGGAAAGGGCCTATTGACTACACTATATTTCCACCTTGGACTTTGACCACTAAATAGAATAAAAAAAGAAAAGTTAAAATATAACTCCTCTCTCACAGCCCAAAACCGACCGTCGAAACCAACCAAAACCACAACGAGAAAAGTCGACGAAACCAACCACGAAGGCATCGGCGCTAACAACCACATAGACAACCCCGTCACCACCGAAAGAGAAGGTTAGTTTTGTGATTAAAATTGGTTTTTTCATATAAAGAATTCGAATGATTTTTACATTTTTTAAGTTTATTTGTTCATATATAAGTAGATCTACTTGAGTATTATTGACTATGGAGAAATTTGGTGTTATTCGAGCTCTTCATCACCGGAAATTACAATTTTCGACGATGGAAGACGATGGCAGTTTAACAGCCGCCCGCTATTAACAGCGTAGCCGGTTGTTGGGCCGGTCAGTCCATATCGCTTTTTAAATTTTATTAATAATTTAATTTTTCGAATATTAGAAAATAATTGTATTCTGTATTTAATTTTAATATATCGTTTGTTTAATACATTTTTTGTTTTCACAATTATTTCTTTAATTAAATAATATTTGTATTCCAAATGTAATTAAATAATATTTGTATTCTTTTTTATCTTAATAAATTCCTTTTGTTTTAATTCTTAAATAAATAATTAAATAAATAATTTTAAATTGGTAATTACGAAAATAAAATATTATTTTTTTAACAAATTAACAAATTCTTTTTTTTTTGCCTTTTAATATTTTAATTAATTGGATTTTGCTTCTCTTACAGTTTTGCTTCACAGTTGTTGTTACAGTTTTTCAAAAAATTCGACGTGGCATCATTTATCCCAAGAAACAAGATTGTCTAAGAAAATATCTAGTAACTGTCAGACATTACTTCAATTATTTCATCATCGAATTCTTTTGCACTTTATTATTCTATCTCATTTATTTTATTATTTTTTTATATAACATATGAGACCCTTTATTTCAACATGGAGATTGATACAGCATTAAGTTTAATTATCAAATTTTAAACGTTTACGAATTAAGTTGAATACTCGTTTAATCAAAATTTGATAAGCTGGGGACGCTGCTGTATTTTTTTCTTATTTTACATCTTGTATTATTTAAGGAGTTGATTTATTTATTGCCCTTCAACTATATCGAGCTCAAACAACGTAATAAAAATAAAAATTCTTACATGTAGTGTACCAAATCTTTGTGGTGCACTAAAGATAGTAGTTTCAAAAAGAAAAAAAGAAAATTGCCGTTGATTTAAAATTTTGATTAGAAGAAAGAGAAAAATAAATCTCTACGTACTGAATGTAATTTAAACAACATAATCAGAAAAAGGTCTAGCATTTCACATGAAAAAATAAAAATCATAACAAACAAGTTCTTATCAATCGTGTTTGAAAAACAAATGATTTTATTTTAATAAAGTAGTTATATATTATATAACTTAAATTAAACAATGTTTCAAAAATACATTGGCATTACACACGAGAATAAAGACTTAATCTGATATTGTCATTCACAAGGAAATAGATCCTAACGAAATAATCTTAAAAGGTAGTTAAGAAATATACCTATATGAAATTCCAAAGTTCGATTTTTTTTCCCATCCACCAAAGACCAATCTTTTCTTACAACAGGAACATGTTCTCGTACCATAGCTCCAACTATGCTAGCAAATTTATTTGAGTTGTAGCCAACTACTTGCCCATATTTATTAAATTCGAGCTACATCATCTGATAATTCTTTTCGGGAATCATTTTCACTTGAGTTAGACCCCTTTCCTTTTTCGGCACATTTATATTTGATGATGGCGTGTTTTGCTCATCATTAATTGGAGCAAATATAGTATGTTCTAGTTCGCTCGAAGTTCTTAGTCGTTTATTAGTCTCTCGAATTGTAGCAGCAATTGTAACTCGTCTTTATCCATCAAATAGTCTGTTCGAGTTCGCTTTAACTTTTGGAAGTTTGTTTACTTGACGTTACGAATACAATATGAAAACAAAAGATAAATGTAATTATCTTTGAAACTTACTAAATATCTTACCTATTATAGGAAAAAAACAATCACCTCGTCTTTATCCATCATATGAAACCTATTTCGCACTGTCCATCGGTTCAAAAGATTATCTAGAGACAAAAAAAATGCAAGATCAAAAGAAATTAAAGTTAGAGCTCTTAACAAATTCTAAATATTATCTATTTCGTCACAATCATAATATTTCATTTATTGCATGTTAAAATATAATATAAAAAACACTCTATCCACGAACGTTGAAGAAAAAATAACTACACAAGGGAGTTACCAAAGTAATCTATGTATCACATAATACACCTTCGACGTCTATCTTTGTATAATTCTCATCCTTATCAAGGTTTGTTTGTAATTAATTGTGTTATGTCTAGTGGAATAGTTGCATCGTAAGTAGTATCTTCTACCATGTGTGATGCATGAAATTCTCTTTGTGGCACTTGCAAAGAAACGTACCAACTAGAGTTTCGTTCTCCCTAGAATAAAAGACTTGTTTTGCTTGTGTTGCCAAGATGAAAGGATCATTTTCAAATTGCATGTGTCCCTCGTTAAGGTTAACCAGAGTGAATCCATCTTTCTTTTTTATTCCATTCAAGATATTTTCCCAATAACGCTTGAATATTGGAACATGAAACGTGTTATAATCGAGAACTATAACATCATGCAAAACTCCATAGTAAACAACTTGTCCAACTATATGTGCATTATCTTTTGCACTAGATCTACAAATGATTGTTGCTTCAACTAAAATGCCACTATTTTGACGAGATTTTTCTACATCTTTAACATGAAACCGATGACCATTTATGACAAAACTAGAATAGGATATGGATTGACATCTAGGACCATGTCCAAGCCACTTCAGATTGTTCGAAACATTGTCCATAAATAGCTAAACTTCAATCTATTTTTATTTTTAAAATGTTAGAAATAAAATATCAATAGCACAACAAAGATGATAACATATTATGTGTATTCCATCTTTGTCATCCAACCAGGCAGCAAACGAATCAATGTGCTTCTTATGTAGTAAAACTCATTTCTTTCTGGTCGTTTGTCCTTCTTGAGTTCATCCATATGCATCCTAAGGTAAATACAATATTAAATCGAATAAATATATATGGTCAAGCAACTAAAAATTTGTTAGACATAGATATTTAATAGCATACTCTATATATGGTTGAACTTTTGTGCTATTTAGCAACACATAGCGATGAGCAACTTTTAACATCTCATCAACTAGTACAATAGGCTTCCCTTTAGATATTGTACGCCCTTTGTATACAAATAAATTAGATACTGCATACCTTTCGGGTGTGGTGAGAAATTGATGTCAAGGTGCAACTGTTGATGAAAAGTGAGCAACTTGTTAGGATGATGACACCGAACTATGGAATTAAGCACGAGCTGTGAACTGGTCTTCCTTGTAAAGATCACTATGGGGAGAGATGACACAAACAGCTGGACGACAATCAGTAGTGGTTGCCTATGGATGATCGATGGCAAACGTCGACAACCGAAAAACTGTATATTGGTGTTGGCGATTTGAGGATTCCAGGGGAAAACGTGAGAGATTAGAGAATGAGGGATTAGGTTTTAGGGCTTTTGTCGTGATGTTGTCTAGTTAGTTTTTTTTTCTTTTTTTCTTTTATCCAAGCAGGTCGATTCAGGTTGGCGGGTTATGGATTGGCAATTTTGTGGTTGTTGGGTTGGAATTGAAATTGGCCAAAAAATGGTATACACTCATTTTTTGCAAGGTTTATAAAATGTCGTAGAAGGTACCTTATTAGCAATGTTCACCAAACATTGTGAAAAGTGTATTTTAACATCATTTAACAAATATTGCGAAAAGTGAGTCTACACAATGACATTAACAACGTTTATTAAATGTTGCGATAAATTTAACTTTTTCGCAACATTTATAAAACGTTGCAAAAATATAACCATTTCGCAACATTAAACGAACGTTGCGGAAGATATATAATCTAAGTATTAGTAACAGTCAGTAAACATTGCTATAGAATGACTTTTCAGCAACACGACCCGCCAAACATTGCAATAAATAAAACTTTTGACAACACTCAATAAATGTTGCAAAAGGCAACATTAGCAACATTCATTTTAAAAATGTTGCCAAATCTCAATTATTTTAACCAATTGCAACATTTACTTACTAAAATGTTGAGATAGACACCTTTAGGAACACTTAATCACCGAATGTTGCCTTTTATGTGTTGCGAAATGCCCTTTTTAATGTAGTGTTGATTTATATTGTTTTTGGTTTTTTGCAACCTAAATTCAATCTATTATATTTGAGTAACCATTTCAAAGTTATAAGATAATTAAATGTGACTACAAGGTTCAAATGTTATTAAATCTAATAAGAATAAACTCCAAAACAATCCTAGTTGTAATAACCTATTAGTAATTCATAAATCACACAAGTTATCCCAATCAAATCAAACAAAAGGTGGCAAGGATACCCAACTCACACAAGTACACTATAAAGCAATAAAATATTTTTTTGAACTATACATTGCCCTCATGTATATTATCATAAAGCACAAATTCAAAGAAATAAATAACAAGAGGTGCATGTAGAGACTTGTCGGGAGGTGTGTTAGATGGTAGAGGCAAGATTTGAATTACTCCATTCCAGATAGTATTTACTGTTTGAATGTGTTTGTACCTTCAATTTAATACGAAAATCATGAATAATATGGCACATAAGAGACATAAATCCAATGTATGCGGAAACAAACAGTGCAGCGGTCTGAAATGTGCATAATGGAGGCAACTAGTTTAAGTGTAAAAATAGTGTGGAAGCTACAAAGTGGTGCATATGAAAAGACAACAAATTTTTTTTTTTTTGTCGTCGATGCTTTGGAAAATGTGCCAAATACTTCTTTTACTATTTTTGACTCTAATAAGTTTCTTCTTTTTTAAGGCCAATATTGACAAGATGACCCTTTTACTGTAAACAAAATGTGCCTATTCTAAATGCAATCCTGAATAACTACATGCAATGTAAATACATAAAACATAATAAATAAATGGGTAATGAATTGAGTTGCCTCCCAATATGCATTTAATTTAAAGTCATAGCTAAACTTTGTGGAGTGGTTAATCCTGGTAGTTCAAAGCAAACTCCACCGACAAAGCATTGAACACAATGTTCAAGATTGCTAATCCCCTCCTCTATTTTCCAAACTTGGAGAGCCCCTTTTTAATCCTTGAGGTTCCAGTGATTCCACATATTCCTCTCATATGTGAGCATTTTGCGTGATCTTTTACTTTTCCCTCCTTAATTTTTGGACTTTCCTTATCATGGGATAGCTTTTCAGTAGTGGTATAAACATGAAATTTATCTTGCCCATTCATCCACCCTCAAGGTCAATTTTCCTGTTTCAAGTCCATAACAGCCCCGACTCATAGATAAGAAAGATCGATCCAAGATTAATGATACATCCCAATATTCTTATATGTCTAAGACAACAAAATTCGTTGGAAATATGAACATGTCCACTTTAATGAGCATTTTCTCCACCAGTCATCAAGAGTGTGTGATTGATTGATTAGCCAGTTGAAAGGAAATTTATGTGTCCTTTACCTCTTCCAGGCATAATTTCCTATAAATAGAAATATGTATTAAATTTATACTTCGGAATCATACAAAAAATTAAAAGTAGAACTATTTCCTATTGAACAAGGTATTTTGAGACTCCTTTGATCCTTTAACTTAAGAGGTAGTTGTGTTACAAGATAGATTTGCACTCCTCATTTAGCGCAATGGTCTCAAATTCATTGATCTTTCTTTATTGGAAAGTATCTCTTTTTGAAAATTAGTACAGTTTGGTATTTGAGATATGACCTCAAGTAACACGATGTTGACGTGAGACTTTGTGAGTATGACAACGAACTTTTCAAACTATTCTTCAAACTTCTTCTTTGTAGTCTTGAAAGGGGAAATGAGCGACATATGCTGATCGTAAGAAATCCCACAATTGTAGGGTATCGCGAACATGTAATAAAATAGTGAATACGATATCGTTCACAAGAGAACTATATGCTTAATCTAGAATCAATTAATTTTAACTCTAATGGAATAGCCAAATTTGTTTAAAGAGTTCATACTACTTAACTAACCATTCTAACAGGTAAATTATTTAATAAATGTCAATATCAATTTCTGAAAAGTTGTGGAAAAAACTATTTGAGATGATTACTAAGACTTCAAATCCTCTTATATTAATCCATTTTTAATAAATGTCAATATCATGACAATATGTAAGCATTCTTGTTGATCTATATTTCAAAATTATTTAATAATTCGAGTAGAATTAAATATATTTTCTCATGTAACCTTCTTATATCTCAATGAAAAATGGGAACATGTATTAAAAATACTAGAACATTTATTGAAATTATACAATGTATAGATGTATATCTCTGTTAATATTATAAAATTACAAGAAATCATAATTAATTGATGTAACATTCCCGAATTATTGATCAATTGAGAAGAACGAGATCAATCTTGAAATCTTGAATTTCTTTAATGATTTCTTGATGAATCTCTAGTTGCACCTTCCCTTCTTTGGCCAACAATCTTGGTTCGATCTTCAATTGATTGAAATCTTACAATTGCCTCTTAATTCTAGGTGGTCACAAATAACAAATTTTATCGATCACAAATTATCGAATTAGTAAGACACATATTATTTTTAGGTCATAAATCACAAATTTTATAGGTCACAAATTATAAAATAAATTGGTCACAACTTATTTCACAGTTATACATTATCAAATTAATTAATCACAGCTTAACAAATTATGAGTCATTATTACAAATTTAGTCACAATATCACTTTTTTAAGTTACATATTATTTATTAGTCACAAATTATCGTCTTATTGATCACATATTATTTATTAGTCATAAATTATTAATTTATTGGTTACAAACACTTTTTATCACATCCCAATATCTTCCCACTACCAGCACCAACCGAGCACCACAACATCTAACAACCACCGCATTACTATCGCATCCACACCATCACCATCTCACCACAACTATTCAACTCCGCCGTATCCACAACCACTAGCCCTTCATGTCTACGACACCACAACCACAACCCCCACAAAAAAATTTCCCAATGCATCGTCGACACCACCATCACACGTATCAATAACCACCACCTCTACCTCGTCAAATTCACCATCTCCTCCACCTATACAATACTACAACAATCACCACCATTCCAAACAGATAAAGAAAATAGAGGAAGAAACGTAGATGCAGATGAAATAGAAAGTGGTGGCGCGCCAATGGAAGAAGCAGCGGTGCCACCAACATGGCCGGGCAAGTGAGAGTGCACAAAGTGGCGTTCGCGTGCGTTGTATCTCGTACACCTTCTACATGGCACTCATCGTCGACGAGCAACAGTGAGCGTCACTATTAGAGAAAGACTCACCTGCGGCGAGGCTAAATTAACAAATAGCTGTAGGGCTCTCACCTGTGATGGGACTGAATCAACATGAAGCAACAGGGTTGAACCAGCAATGCTCTCACCTACGGCGGTGGGACACTCTCACTTGGTCTCAGGCAAGAAGTTGCACCACGCCCATAGTTGTGCCGACAAGAGTGCATGCAGCCACGCTTGCCTGCATCAAGTCGTGCACACTGGCTACACGGCACTCATCGCTTTCGAGTGACTACAACGATGGTCTATTAGAGAGAAAGAAAAAGAGAAGGAGACAGAGAGAGTGGAGAGAGACGGATAAATAAGGGATTGGGAGTGAGGTGGGTGGATTGGGGTGTGTTGATTAAATTAATTTTATAATATTATTATTAAAATTAAGATTAAATTATTACTTTATTGTTTAATGAAAAACTTTCAAATCTGATTTTTGAATTCAAAAGTTCAAAAATATGTGTAGGTGTAATTTCCACATAAAATCTTTCATGAAATACTAATCTAAATTGAATATACTATATTTTATGTAAATTATATTTATATATGCTTATCAGAATAATTTTTTTTTAAAATAAGCATACATCACGTTTTCATTTAACGTCTCTTCCCTAATCATATGCAAGCTCAATATATTTACCTATTAAAACAAAAAAATTATATAGTTATACGTACTGGTATTTTGCTATTTGACTATTGGATATAAAATTGGAGAATATGTTTTATTGCAGTTCATTAAATCATATGGAGTAGGGGTGTAATGCATCTATGGATTATCATGTGATATATTATGTGTAACGTTTGTAACAGAAACTCATATATATCCTAGAACGTGTATTTGGCCATGTATGTTTGTCAATACCTAAAATGAAACAAGAGATGTCACATGGTAAGATCGTGTTGTGGAACAATTATGGTATACAATTCGACAGAGCAAAGCAGAGTAGTGGATGCAACATCGAGATATAGTGAAAACAAAATTAGGGGTACTTCAATATTCTCACATTTCTTTAATCTTTCCTCTAATTATGCATTCTGCAGGAAACAAACAAATCAACAATAATTTGAAAAAGATACCCACATACAATACCTTAATTTCTTTTTATCTGCATTTAAAAAACGATTGAACTCTAAATTCACTAAGACAAACATCATTATTAACACGAAATTATCAAGTTTGGCACAATGAAAAATCACGTAATAGTAGATGAAGGGTTGTTTTTTGTTTTTTTTTTAATGGGTTGATTATGTAGACTATGCATAGTAGGTGAGACATGAACAACCTTTGCATTTGTTGAAATGGGTAGGTGTTTCCTAGGGTTGGACATGGTCCAATTCGGTTCAATTCTTCATGTGCAGCTCGGTTCAGTTCTAAGGAGAACCAAACAGAACCTGAGATTTTCGGGTATTTAGTAAATTGAACTGTAAGTCCAAATTTAATTATGAAACCATTCAGGTTCGGTTTGATTATAGGATTCCGTATAATAATTGATTTTTTTTATATATTTACAACAATACTACATTAATTCAACTATGACATGTTCAATTTTAACTCTTACAAAATAGCGTAGTCCAATCCCATGATATTTTTTGCGTCTCTCTTTATTGAGTTCTCCATAGATTTCGCCGTTATAAAGAAGAAGATAGCGAGCTCACAATAATAAAGAGAGGCTCCCACTCGATTTCTCAAAATAAAAATGACGCTACGGTAGAATAAGAGGTTTGGGTAAAATTTAGGTCAATTTGATAAATTGAACTTGGGCTGAAAATTAGAAATAGGAAAATTATATTTTGNCTTACAAAATAGCGTAGTCCAATCCCATGATATTTTTTGCGTCTCTCTTTATTGAGTTCTCCATAGATTTCGCCGTTATAAAGAAGAAGATAGCGAGCTCACAATAATAAAGAGAGGCTCCCACTCGATTTCTCAAAATAAAAATGACGCTACGGTAGAATAAGAGGTTTGGGTAAAATTTAGGTCAATTTGATAAATTGAACTTGGGCTGAAAATTAGAAATAGGAAAATTATATTTTGGATTTGAGCTAAATTAATTAGTTACCAAATTTATTTAGAAAAAATAATTTGGCTTATTTAAGATTAAAAAAAATTAGGTATATTCAATTCTTATTCGATTCTTGGTGTAGAATTGAGAATAGTCAATACTCGGTTTAGATATCCGTTTGGGTATTTAACTTAAGAAGAACCCCTCTATTCGGTTCAATTGATTTGGTTAGGGAGTTTTGTCCAACTCTAGTGTCTCCATTTTTCTCATTTTGGGGTAACATCTCCAGTGGCTTTGTAGCTTCACGTGCCGGCATGTTCTTGGTGAAAGATGCAAACAAACATAATGGTTGTGATAGATGGGGATGAAATCGTATATATTCTATGGTTTGTATATCCATGGGGATAATATGGTACGAATTCTATGGATTCAAGAGATGAAAGGTATATTTTTGGGATGAATTCATGTGAGAATCAATATTCGCAGAATATGAAAGGGAAACAATTGGGGATTTTGAAAATTGTCGATTGCATAGGAAGGGTGTGTTTGGTGGACGGCCATATTTAACATCGTTAGAAATTGATTTGACATTTAATTTTTAGTTAAATTTAGTAGTAATTATTGGATAAAAAGGTGTTAAAAAGTATTGTTTTCTTCTAAAAAGAGAGCATAAAAGTCAATAAATTCTTGTATATTATAATGAGAACTAAAATTCTATATTTATAAAGAAAAATTATAGATATAATGGTAATAATTTTTAGGGTTGTGGACATACAATTTTTATTAACTAATAAATTTACCATTTACAATACTCCACTGGAATGACACAATACAAAATATATGCCTCGTTAAAATCTTTGTTTGATAAAAATCCAATGAGACAAAAAAATCAAATGAAGGAAAGATAGTACAGTTATTTTGGAGTATTAAAGATAAATATTGTCTCATTAAAGTCTTGCTAGGAAAACTTAGTGCGATAAAACCTAAACGTAGTGAAAATAGTACAACTACTTTTGGTGTTAATTACTAAAAAAATTTAAGTCAACACATTCCAATCCTGTGAACCAATTTCTTGAATATAGATATTGGCAATGCTTTTTTGAATAAATCAATCACATTATCACTTGAGCAAATTTGTTGAACAATGACGTCGTCATTCTTTTCAAACTCATGTGTATGAAAGAATGTTGAATAAATGTGCTTCGTCCCTCCATCTTTGATATGAGTTTTTAATACAAGAAGCATTGTCTTTATACAAAATTGTTGGATTATATTTTGTTAAAATTAATCTGCATGATGTCTAGATATGATGGGTTATATTCCTTAACCATACTCATTCTCGGTCTGCTTTATAGATTACAATAATTTCAGAATGATTTGAGGATGTTGATATCAAAGATTGCTTCACAGATCTTCATGATATAGCTATTCTTCCATGCGAAAACACATATCATGGATGTGATTTAGTTTTATGTTGGTCAGATAGATATCCTGCATTTGCATATTTCACTAAATTAGATTCCGACTTTTGAGAATAAAGTAATTACAAATCAATAGTACTCTTTCGGTAATGAAAAATATATTTAACATCATTTAAATGTATTTGTGTTTGTGTAGAGCTATAACTTGTAAAAACATTTATAGAAAAAGTTATATCTATTCGAGTACAATTTGCAAAATAAGTTAATACTCCAATTGCCCTAATATATTGTACTTTAGGACCAAGCATGTTTTCTCCATCTTTAAATGGACGAAAAAGATATATTTTTTTTACATCAAGTGATAGAACAATTGTATGTGATCCCAATGAATGTGCATTATTAATATAAAACGTATCAAGACTTTTTTTATATATGTATATTGATGTATAAATAATTCTTCTGAAAAATGTTCAATCTGCAACTCGAGACACAGTTTTGTTTTTCCAAAATCCTTCATCTCAAATTCATTTTTAAATAATTTACAGTTTTTTTGAGCTCTTCAAAAGTTTCAGTTAAATCATCATCACATACTATCACAATTGCAAATTCAATATTTGTTTTCTTTACAAAAATATATGGGCAAATATCGTCATTTTTATAGCATTCTTTCAACAAAAATTCACTAAGGCAACTATACTTCATGCATTCAGATTGTTTCAATCCATATAATGATCTTTGCAATTTAATTGAGAACGTGATTCTCAGACATGTATCATTTGTTCGTCGCACTTTAAGACCTTTAGGAACTTTCATATATGTCACCATCAATTGAACTATACAGTCACTATATGCATATGGCTCATATTGAACCTTTGTGACATATTGAAATTAATTAAAAATCAAGAAGTGATGATGTCCATTACAAGATAATATGTTCTCTCACAATCAATTCTCGAATTTGTGAGAAACTTTGAGCTACAAGTTGGGCTCCATATCTTATAATTTCATTATTTTCATTTCTCTTTCGTACAAAAATCCATTTATATTCAACATGGATTACATTTTCAAGTTGTTGAATTACAAGTCCAAACACTTCCTGTTTCTCTAAGAAATTTAATTCCGCCTATAAGACTTCTTTTCACTATGGCCAATCGTTTCTATGTTGACAGTCTTTAACAGACTATGGTTCAAGATCCTCATTTATCAAGAGTCACGTTACAAGCGAAAGTATTTTCTATAACAATATTATTTCGTTACCATAATTTATAAGACAGTATATCATTTATTGAAATCTCATTATTTTTAGACACTTGTGGTTTTCAAGAACCATATTATAAATATCTGATTGATCATTTCTAATGTTACTTCTTTTGAAGTTTTTGGTTGATTTTTCTCTTGTACTTTTCTTTTTCAAGGTAGTGAATCTTTTGAACTAATTGGTTAACCACACTTGTAGCGTATTTGAAATTCATTTGCTACATCAAATCGTCTTATAGGAATATCAATTTTTGTTGAAATATTTTCCGCTAGTATATTTGACTTATCATTGTTCCTGTGTTAACAAATACGCCGGTAATTGATTTGCAATTCTTTGCCTTACTCACATTAATTGTTGCGAGGATCAAAGTGAAATAGAATTGTTTCATTCCAAAATATTTTACCTTATTTATCATGATGTAGTTTGTGGTATAATAAAACATTAATAATTTTACAGACTTACCGCGGCGGATGCTTGTAATTCGAAACAGGATTTGGGCCACTTTCAACATATTATAATAATATATGACTGATGTCCTTAAAATCTGAATGAGTCCTTGTGGCTTACAAATTATTAATGTTTGTGCACATATATATAAAAAAAACTTTTGATTACAGCAAGATCGTGCTAATAATGTGCTTACGAGAATCAAAGTCAATAGACTTATGTGTATTATAATGAGAACTAAAATTTTATAGAGAATGAATAATGATACAATGGTAATAATTTCTAGGTTCTAGGAATACAATTGTCATTCACTAATAAACTTACCATTTACAACATTTTTGAATATTTTTTTAAATATTAGGTACGTGATGCAATTTCCGCTAAGAAAAACCACTTGGGCCCTTCAATTTCAAATTGCATATGTCCAGCCCATATATATTTGTCCATTTGCTGAAGCTCTATCAAAAAATTAGTAGCTCAAAACGTTTTCTTCCGTTTGGCCCAATCGTTCTTCGTTAATTTTCAGCCCAAGTCATATGATTCGGCCGAAAATACTCGAATCGTCCCAATGCAGAAAATCATAGATTGTGACCCTAGCAATTTATTTTTTATCCTCTCCTTTATGAATTGTCGCAACAACCGGATTACAAACGTCGCCAAAAAAATGAACCACAACCACAACACCCAGAATGTCATTGTAGCTGTCATCGTAGTGTCCACAATTTAGGGTGCCATGAGAGCTATTTGGCGCTGTAGCATGCCCATAGGTCGCGGCTATAGTTTTGTGCTCTTGTAACAATGGAAAATGAAGGTATCACCATCGTGCGTAGTCTCTTTAGCCGCACAAGATTGCAGGGACTACTCCCTTTGTCCAGTTATGCCCTTTCGACCATCAACAGCAGATATGTGTTGTGCACTTCCCCAAGTGGCGAGCGCTACATCTAAGGAGTCACACCGAGAGCAGCGGTAATTACTGCTGCTTTAAACAATATTTGCAGCCCTGATCCTCCGAGAAATGAAGAAAATGAAGTTTGGTCCAAAATTTGATTTTACTCAAATTGTAGCTCTGACATTGACCAAGGGCAGCCCTCTTTACAATTTCCACCAACAATTAAAATTAAAAAATTGAATCCTTTGCAATTGGAATGAAAAATTAAACGAAACAGGAAATTATCGAGACGTAGGCCACCCCCTTTGTTATAAAACTTGATGAACAAATACAAGATTAGAAGTAAAAACTGTAAATTTCGTTCAATAAAAACATCAATGAACCAAGTAATAACTTACTGTCACTAATATGCAAAGTAAGAATTCATACATCTATTAGATAATTAGAAACTGAGCTTGATACCATTTGTTGATATTTAGATTCAAATGCACCACCATATATTAGTATGGGATACTATAGAACAGGGGCGGAGCCAGAAATTTTTGTCAGAGTGAGCACAATTTATCGATGTTGAACGTAGAATTTTTGTCATGGATGTAATCAAAATGGGATATAAAACTACTCATACTCATCAGAGCGGCATTTTTCTTACCTTTGCTGAAGTATCCAGCTAACTGAGTACTATGGGGGCGTTCAGGATCCAAAAAAGAGAAAAGCAGGTTCATCAACTGTCACTCAAAAGTAAAAGAACAACTGGTAAGAGTCAATATTTAAAAACAAATCGAGTAAATTTAGGAAAGATTCCACAACTCACCTCCTCATCCTCTACCAAAGCTTTGAGTATTATATCAACCTCACAAGTGAAAATTTCACAAGAAACCTACACAGAAACAAGTTACTCATCGAAGCTTTTCTTTTGAAATACAGTATTGTCACAGCTAATCAAAGTAGATTTAGTGCCCAGTAGTGAGTATCTAGACACTTGATTCTATTCATCACTTACTTCAACGACCGTAGTTTCTCATCTTTCTCTGGAGCTTCTTCCACTATGTATCTAATTAGCTTTTCAACTTGAGCTCTTTCCCGCAAACTGCAAGATGGTTCGACATAAAATTAGATAATCATGGTAATTAGATCTCCTTTGGCAGTAAGCACATTTTGGAGAAAAGAAAATGAAAAGAACATATTTTTTAGCTCAAGACTTGCTCCTGGTTGAAAGCATGAAAAATAATTAGTTCAACTGTGAGCTAAAAATTGTTATCATGACCAAATTCTGCTAGAGAAATTTATTAAAAGGGAAGACGTGCTAGAAGTCTAGAACTACACAAAAAGTGGTATACCCAAGAATCGTAAGCAATTATTATAAAATTTTAGCATGATGAGAGAATCAGGAGCTTACAGATTAATAAGCCATCCATTAAGAGATCTGCCTTCTTCAATTATTTCATCCTCGTCCAGAAGTTCCTCCAGTGTAAATAGTGAAATCCCTTAAATATATAACATGGATGGGCTTATAATAATACAACCACCAAACATCCTCCCCAGAACCCAGGTACATGTGTCAACTTTAAAGTACTGTTACATTGCTTCCCTTTTGAATCAATTGCAGACTATGAATCGAATCAGTCAAATACAATTACATATCCTCCAATCATAATGGTATCATAGCAGAACCCACATACAAATATAACAATTCCACCAAAGGATAACGATCGATGAGAAGTGCAATTACAATCTCCCGGATACAATCCAGCCTAATACCTACCTCATTCTTCTACCACCTCTCCAAATTTCACAAATCACAATACACCAGGAAATTCACACCACAGGTCAACCATATCCCATGTCCAGTCAGAATACCAAATTTCAACAATACCCAATTTTAATTCCATAATAGTGAATCTCTATTGCACACAGCACACAAAAATACCCAAAACGTAGTATTAGAAAAAAGAACAAAAAACGTCTCAAGCTACCGCCAATTGCTAAGGAAAACACCTGACAGTGAGAGGCGGAGGCTAGAGGTGGAGGTGGAGGAGAGCAGAGGAGGCGCGAGACTAGCTTATGAACCTGAGGGGAAGGCTGATAATTGTAAGCGGCGACTGTGAGGTGGAGGCTGCGAAGATGAGATCAAAATTCTGAACGGCTGAACCAATTTACGAATGCGGAGGATGGAGTTGTTGAGGAACAACCGGAGACGGAGGCTGCGAAGTGCCGGAGGCGGAGCAGGGGAGCGGAGGCGGAGACTTCAAGTGCCAAGAAATTGAGGATGGAGTTGTTCGAGGAATTTTGGGACTGGGTTGGACCTGGACTTGGGCCGTTGGGTATAATATATTGGTATTTCTCTCTTGGGCTGAGACTTAATCTATAACTAAAAAAAAAAAACCAATTGAGCCCAGAAGTTCAGGATAGGCCTGTGCTCACCTTCGGCCTTATTGGGCTCCACCCCTAGTAAAGAAAGCAAAATATAAGTTGAATTACTACTTCACAATACATTAAAAACCTAAAAAATATATTCCTTATTAACACCCAAGTTGTTTGTTTGTTTAATGATTCTTTCTTATTGCCCCTTGTCTGCAAAATTACATTTAACACACTGAAATTTTGTTATGCAGAGAATTGCTAAAGCGGTTAGGGACTTGTTTAAGTTTGTTTCATAAGGTCAATTGTCCTTAATTTTGTGACAATACTTGTCACAAAAAGATTTTTAATCCATCAGATAATGCATCAGTATAGATTTGCTGGGACAACAAAGGTCATTCTGTAGAATGATCGATGTAAAGAAATTCAGA
>CAIGRL010053849.1:0-12173 GCA_903798325.1 Fraxinus xanthoxyloides
AAAAAAAAAAAAATCACCATTCCAAAAGGTCTTCGACGAGGCTGAAGTGCCGAATAGTCCGCAAGTGTGGACTAGAAAAGTTAGTGGTTGCATTCTTTCCACATCCATTGAATTATTGTGACAAATTGATTGGCTAATTAACATCGAAATATATTGCAGTATAATCCACGTCGTCGAATAAATGAACAATCATTTTGCACCAATTGTAAATAGAGAAAAATGGTTCTAATCAACTTAGGGATAGTTAGGCTATTAGGGTTTGGGAGATCCAAGAGGAAACTATAAAGGTTTCTTCGGGATGTAAGGCGAGAATTATTCATTCTTGACACTAAAAGGACTCGACTCACTTGTTGACTAGGTTGTATAAAAAGAAAAAAGAGATAATAGTTAAAGTTTCTTATTAATTGTTTATTATAATGTAATGATTTGTAAGTGTTAAACGTACACACATAAATAGTTAAGTGCTTTGAGGTCTATCAACTAACTTGACAACGAAGGTAACGATAAAAGTAATAAAAGGCAAAGCCTAGAGAAGGCCAAAGCCGAAACTATTAAGTGGTCAGGCCTTACATTAGGAGAAGATAGAGGTTGAAAGGTCCTTGAGTCAGGAAAAGACTGAGCTCATTTGAATCAAGAGCTTCAACTAAGCTCAAGAGAAGCAAGAAGTATTATGACGCGTTTGACATGACTTTTGCTTATTGTAAAAAAGCTTCTGAATGAAGTTATCTTAAAAAGTATTTGGTAACTAAGCCCCTGTTTGGGGTAACTTTTTTTTTTTTTTTGGCTTTGTAGAAAAAATCAGAACATTGGAGCAATAACTGTTTGACAACACGCTTCATCCTATTGTGCCAAATTTGACAATGCAAAATTCGAATGCCACATTTACCCTTTAAGCAATGAAGCAATCACTTTTCCATTTCTCTATTATAGCTCAGCCGTAGATGCACAAGTGTATCTTACAACATTCTCTCAGTCTGTGGGGCCATTGACTGTCCGCCAACGACTTCCCGTGTCGAATACCCAACTTTGCCATCCACAGATCTTCAGCTGGTATCTCTTAGCTGCAATTTTCATTTAACGAAGCACCTAAGACAGTGACGAAGCTCCATTTCTCACCAGAAGCAATGATCGACGCTCGACAAGGGTGGCGTCAGTAAGCATTGCTAGTTCAACTGCATTCCTTCTCCAAAATCCATGGAGTCGTTCTCAAATCAGGTCAAGAGTTCGAACCTGCTCTTCACACACCTTTTCATTTTCTTCATTTTTTACAACTCCATATAAAATTCCTGTAGATGGGTGACGTTCAGGGTCTTGGTTCGTCCAGTGCGCATGACTGCCCAAACAACCCAAGCTCCAAAAAATATGTGAGATGGAACCCTACGGAGAGGAGAACGTTTATTGCTGCAGCGAGACCGCCATTGCCGAAGGTCATAGACATGGTAAATGTGTCACGAAGCACGATTGAGAGCTTTAGCTCCATCTCTTGCCACAATTGGAACAAACAACAACTTCACGACCATTGGGATGCAATGTGTCAAGAACACAAACACCTCACCTAGATGTTGGCTTGTACCGAGGTCAAATACGACCCATCGACGGGTTGGATCGTAGCATTTGACGAATGGTGGACGCAAAAAGTCAAGGTACAAAGTTACGAATGGGTTCCTCAATATGTAAATAATGACTAAGTCACTTGCATTTGTGTGCTCTGTAACCTTGGCTAAATTCGAACTGTATCCATGAAAACAACTTGCATTTAGATAAAGACAAAGGGGTTGTTTCAATCTTTAATTGGAGTTGGGTCTTGCTCTGTTGAGTCCCTACAGTTTAGGAATTGGTCATGTTATCGAAAATGTGGGATTACGTAGTATGTTGGTAAGTTTATGGGTGTTTTCCATATATAGGATTTCATTTGACATTTATTAGCTTCAATTAGTTGTGAGAAGTAGTAGTGATTGATTCAATAAATTAGCCACTTGAGATGCCTAACTTTATAATGCCCATGCATGCTGCTCTACTCATTTTCCTTGTCCCCTGATCTGTTTTAAGTGCACTAGAATTGTTGAATTGAAAAATGAGCATAGTTGTTATTAAGATTTGATAATAATTTCATTTGAATAAAATTGATAGTTGTTTGTAGCTTGCACTGAGGTACCTAGTTTTCTTAAATGTGGTTAGGTTCATACGCTTATAACATTGCTATGTTGTTTCTAGTTAACTTGTAGGGAATATCTCATCATTATTTCGACTGGGGCTTTTACAATCAATCGTGTCAAGAAAATGCCCGTGTTTAGCTCAATTCTTTCTCTTTTGTTCACGGTGAGATTTATAGTCCCACAAGTAAGTGTCCATAAGATGTACATTAATATAACACAGAAAGTGAGTAGTTCAATCTTTTACCATAATCATGTTAACTCATGTAGTCAACTATGTTGAAACTACAAAGTTGCGAGTCGAATGCCATAGTACAAAATACAAAACTATTTTTTGGTAATCAATGTTTTGTACTGTGTTAATGACTTTATAACGTTTCCGTTACCAACTCACTTGCATTTGTGTTATTCTGGTAATCGTTACTGCAGAAAAACAAGAACTACAAGAATTTTAAAGATAAAGATGTCATTGAGATCATTCATTATCATCAACTTTTTTGTGATAGTTATGACGGTGACAAGTACGCAATAACTCCAACAAAGTTATATCAAATGGGCTTCGATTTGTTCGAGGACAATGTAATTGAAAACCACAGGGATGCAATCCATGTTGATGAGAAGAGTACCAGTTTGAGGGACGAGTGAGACGAAGAGAAATGTAACTCCAGTATGAGTGTTTCCAATGTTAGAAGCAGCAAAAAAGAAAGTCAACGACGACTTATTTCTGTTCGGTCGTTGTCATTTTCCATTGACCAAGCAAATATTGCCACCAAGGAAATGGCAGCAAAGATAAATACCATTATGGCACCAACTGAAAATGATGGAGTTGCCTACGTCGAAGAGTTGCTTGCAGTTGGGAGACTCGAGTGACGAAGCCCCTGTACTTTTACACCTGTACGCTTCTTGCACGAAAGCGCTATCGGGATATGCTCGGCGTCATGTAAGACACCGATGAGAAATATGAGTGGATTGAGTGACAATTTAATGAGCACAACAAATCACACCATTAGTGACATACTAGCTCTAGTACTTGTGTGTTTTTCTTATTTTTCATTTTTCCCCCGTGACAATTACAGCTTTCTGTACCTTTACCCATGTATGTTGACGTTCTCTTCTGTTTGTTTGTTGTAAAAAAATTTACTTTATTTCTGACCACAAAGAGTACATGCATGATAGACAACTCTTGCAAGTAATGTACATCTTTTTGGGAATCTTCCAGCACTAGTTGAAAAAAGTTTAACATGTTCGTTGTCATGCAGCTTTGTTTTGAATTGTTGGTACAACCTACATTAAAAGGTTAATCAAAGAAAACACTTACCTATCACATTTACTCCTCTATAAATTCAATTACTTAGAACAAGTAATAATGATATGTAAAGTCCCTAGGTTAGCAACACAACTTCTTATTGTTATAAGAATTTCTTCATCTCGTAGAAGAAAAAACCATTTGCTATTCCTCAATTACACAATGGATGATCTGAACTTCAATTGTGTGCTTTTATCGGGCTCCGACGAGAAAGATGAAGTCAACAATGATGAGTTTTTTAGCCAACTGGCGGATGACATAACGAACTAGATTACATATTGTAGAATTGCATACACCGACGCGAGAAACTACTATCGCAAACAACAACGTCGTATTTGAAGATTCCTTTTTTCTAGAAATGGTTACATGTTTATGAAGGAAGCAATGGAAGAGAACGGACATATGTGCTATCAAGAATTCTGAATGTACCTACAACTATTGTGACATTTTGCACATATTTTGCTTGATGAATATAGCTTATGTAGTAGCCAGCAGATAGATATCTACGAACAAGTTAGAATGATCTTGTGCATATTAGCGCATGCAAAGGGATACCGACAGATGATAACGATATTCAGTCATTCGTTGCAAACAGTATGCCATTACTTCAAAGAGGTTCTTCGTGTCTTCGTTGCGTCATCGGCATGTCTCATACAACTCGGTCTGAACTATAATGAGGGTAAAGATCCCTACAGGTCAGACCCGACTAAGCATGGAATGCGTGTGAAAACTATGCTACCGTGTCACGAACATGTGAGTTTTATAGGTCGAAAAGGAGTACCGATACAAAATGTGTTAGCCACATGTGATTTTAATTTATATTTCACGTTTGTGTTTGCTAGCACCATTGGTAATACACACGACGCTCGAATACTAGCTCGTGCAATATACAGTCCAAAAATTCACTTTTCGCTACAAGCATCAGGTAAGTATTATTTGGTTGACTCCAATTTTGCTCATCAATTGAGATATATAGACATTTTTGGAATAGGTCGTTGTCGACGTTTTCGGAATACTCGTGAGAGACTTAATTACAGACACTCTTTGTGTGGAAACATTATTGAATGTGCCTTTGGTTTTTGGAAGTAAAGATGACGAATCCTTGATCGTATGCCTAATTATTCATTTCAAACACAAGTTGCAGTTGTCGTCGCAACGATGAGTATTCTTAATTTTTACGTCGTTTTGGATTTGTGGACAAGGCGTTTTTGAGAGAAGAGACAGATGACGACGCATTCGAGGTGGAGCTACCTAACGCTGAAGAAGAAATGCATATCAAAATGAATGCACCTGAAATGCAGCAAAATAAGTTGGACATATTTGGTGATTATATGACACAACAACAATGACGATATACTTTTTACGAAACACAACATTTTACACGTGTAGTATTCTACAAATGTAGAAATATATTTGGGCTTTAATATTTTTCCATTTGCTTTATTTCAAAAATGTCGTTTTCTCGTATTCAAAATCATATTTTTTTTTTAATGCCAACATTTTTAAAAGCAAAAGAGGAGAGGAGGGAAAACGTGTAAAAATGCACTAAATTCCGTTTCACCCAAAACATGTTCACTATAGCGGGTCTCTTTGATGTGATGTGAGAATACATTTTTGGGAGAAAGAATGGGGACCAAACGGAGTGTAAGCTCTAAAATAATTTTCTCTTCTGTAATAGCTTTTAGAGAAAGTTTTATCGGGGGCTAGATTCCTTTGAACGCGTTTCTAATTAAAAGAAGACCTTTATAAAATTAATTAAACTGTTCAAAAGCAACTTTTTGATCGCTCCAAAATTGTGTAAAACAAGTTTTACATTTTTTTTTTTATAGACATGATGGGTTAGTGTCACTCGTGAATACACATAGTTAGCCCATGTTTAATTCCCTTTACTTTAACTTAATTTATATATATATTATTATTATTTTTTAAATTAAAGACCGCCATATAATTCTCTTATATGTTGACCAAGAAACAAAGAGGAGTTGATAGGCCAACATGCATTTGCTATTGACTGTGGTAGGTGTTTCATTGACTGGCTACTTCGCCGCCCCCATTTATTTTAGAATAATATTATTTAGGCCCTTGTTTGATTTACATTATTATCTCATTGAAATGAAAAATATGACTATTATTTATCACATCAACATTTAAATTCAAATTTTCTATCTCTTGTGTGGGCTTCAATAACGACTATATTTTTTATTCTCATTCTACAATAATTTGACTCAAACGGAGGCTTGATCACATTGGAACTATAACTCTAATATATGTAGCGCAAATGTTGCATTATATGATAGATTAAATGAAAATGTGTAATAAAATGATTTACTTTATTTAACCAATCATTTAATATCACATAGATTGAAATTATAATTTTAAGGATCAAATTACATTTACCTAATATTTTACATAGTGGATTACCGAATCGACAAGTGACGGTCCCTATTGGGGATGTCTGAGGGCCACTTGTCGATTCAATAAAATATTATGTAGAAAATTATGTGCAACAATAATAATTTTAATTTTAATGAGGTTAAATAGTATTACTCATTATTTTAAGATTATTAACATTTTTCAGTTTACGAAGCTTAAAATTGATAAATTTCTCTGCCTTTGTTTGACCATTCGTTCAGCATTAATCAGAAAAATATAGTCGTGGAATTGAACGATTTTGTGTGAAACATGTGCTTTGACCACTCAAATTTCCACAAAAACGCTGCCAGAGAATAATCTAGGTAGAACCATGAAATACGATTGATATTTCTTCGTTTCAAACTAAACTTTTTAATTTTTATTAATTCTTAGAAATATCAGAAAAATAAGCGTCCTACACGAATATCAAGTACGGAAGAAAGTGAAAAATAAAAATCATCTAATTTTTAGTACTATTCAACTACCAAAAAACAATAATCCGACATCCAAAGTGCGTATTCTGTAGAGATTAAAATCGAATTGAAATTGAAAAATTAGTCGTTATTGTTAACTTTTATTAGACGAGTGAGACCTAATAACGACTATATTTTCAATTTTAATTGGATCTTGAGCTATACCGAACACGCCCTAAATATTAACTATATATACATAGGGACCAAAATAATTGAACATTGCGTTAACTAATTACCCCCTGTTTGATCACATTAAAATTTTTATTTTTATTCTTCTACTCATTTTCAACCATACATTCTTCAATAAAATAATATTTTCCACCAAATCTATAATTTTTCCTTTTTTTAACCGCACATATATCAATCTATTATTCCAGAATACATTCTTTCAAAATAATGTGGCTCAGACACACACTTAGTTAGTTTGAAATGAAAATAATTAATTTTGTGTTTTCTTGATACGAATATAAAAATCAAGAAATTCACAATTTAACTATAATTAACAATGAGTAGAAAAAATGTTTCGATGACGAGGAATAAGGTTTATCGTTTTTAAGAATATCACCTATAATTAACAAAGAATAAAAAGGTTGTCTAAATAACGTGGAGTAATATTTAACTTTTTATTAGCTTCTAGAACTGCGACAAGTACATACGAAGGTGATGAAGAAGGATATGTTTTTTTCTTTCATTTTTTCTCTCTTTTATTAGTTTTTTAATATTAAGCCATGTTTGGTTTTATTAAAAAAATTGATAAAAAAAATAAGTTAAAAATCAATGGTTAATTTTAATTATACATTTTAATGGATCTTTTTTTTTTAATAAAAAAAAAATTTCAACCACAAAATATTTTAAAAATCTCATTTTTAGTAAAAACAAATCAAGAGCTAAATGTTGTTGGGTGATTTTTTTTTTTTTTAAATTTGTTATGAGTCTAGGTACAAGTGCACAACTAAATTATTTTTCAACCACACATTTTGTTAAAAAAAAGAAAGAAAAAAAATATATATCACGCTTCCCAATAGCTTTTTCTTATCTTCAACCTTGCATTCTCAGAGAAATCACTTTTCAAATAATCACTTTCCTCGCAAACACTTAATTAAGTGAAAAGTAGATCACGCTTCTCTAAGAACACTCGCATAGCATTGTTTTTGATCCATTTTTATTCACTAAAATATTGACGAAATAGTGAGTTTTTTCAATTTCTTGATTCTAAGTTTCGATATTCAAGTGCGAATCAAGTTTTTAATACTTAATTCTAACATTCTTAAGAATCAACAAAAAGTATGAAGTGATTATGCACGAAATTATCATAAAATCAACGAGACTTTGATTGCATCTATGTTCATCGTTTCATATTATATTTCCATCCACACTAGAAGTTGAATGCAAAGTCCCGTGAATTTCAATTAAGCCCTCCTTGTTTGATAGATATTAAAATCAAATTTTTAGTAGGTTTTGATGAAAGTTAATAAAATGGGTGATTTCAAAAGTTGTGAATCTTAAGAAATATGTAGTTAAAATTAATTGTTAATTTTGACTTAAATTTTAATACTTTTATGGTGATATCAAACAGGGTCTAACATAATTTGCAAAAGTCATCAATATTTTTGGTCATGCATTTACAAATCCATTTTTTTTTTAATTTTTAACTATACTTGCTCTTCACGGCTCCCAACGTAGGATAAAGATTTCTAATTAATATATAACTATAGCCACCAGTCTACATTCCAACCTTTAGTTGATAATCTCGCAAACCAAATTATTATTATTCTCCATCCTCTCTCTCTCTCTCTCTCACATGGAGAATTTTCAAACCCTATTTCAGTCGCCACCTTCAAGTTCTCATTTATCCTTATTGAACATGGTGAATTCTCAAGCACAAGCTCAACTCCAAGATCATAACAAGGGAAATGGATACTCGAGCCTCACGACAAGTATGGATATTCCCGGTTCGAGTATTTCAGGTGTTACTCAGAGTAACAGCCTTACCGGGGTGGAAACTGTGGTGAATATAGGTAAGAAAAGGGGAGACAAGAAATCAAGAAAACCTAGATACGCTTTTCGAACAAGAAGCCAGGTCGATATACTTGATGATGGATACAGGTGGAGGAAATATGGCCAGAAGGCAGTCAAGAACAACAAATTTCCAAGGTTTATTTTCTTGTTTAATTTATATTTTACTATATATATAAAAATTAGGAGTGTATATTTGGACTTAAATGAAGCAAAGAATTAATATAAAGACAAATTGAAAAAAATTCTTATATATTGTAGCCACATTAAATTTCCTATAACTAAAATGTGTACTTTTTAATTAGTATGAATTTTCAATATTTTAATTGAATTAAATATTTTTTTTAAATCTAGATTATTTGTGAGATTTAACTCTACTACTACTATTTCTCTATTATCAGTTTTATCTAGATAGTTAATAATGTATTATACATGAAATTATCCTGTCCAAATGTTTAGGTTTTTTAATATGTTGACAACAAGCTTATTCTGAAAAATGTATAGTTTATAGGTCAGTAACTAAAAATAAATTTTCTAGGTAAATCGTACATTGCTTGTTATTGGTATAATAGTAGTATAAGGGCATGTTTGGTATTGTTTAAAACCCAATTAAAATTGAAAATATAGTCGTTATTGGGTCACACCCGTCTAATAAAAGTCAACAATAACGACTAGTTTTTCAATTTTAATCCGATTTTAATCTCTACCAAACACCCTTTAAATTTAAACGGTTGGCAAATCTTTATTTGCAGTTAAAAAAAGTTAAACAAAAAATTGACAAGTCGATCCGTAAAAAATGTCCTATCACTGAACTTGTTCAAGCAACATTATTCCTACACAAAATTACTGAAGAAAAAGTTAAAAATCTTATCTATTATATTATCCAATATTATATCATCTACCTTACTAGATATGTTCTAAATGAAATGCAATCCTCCGCACCAATGATTATGAGTAATTGAAGCAAAGAATTAGTAACGAACTCACCTCATTTTTCATACATGCAGAAGTTACTATCGATGTACGTATCAAGGTTGCACCGTCAAAAAGCAAGTCCAAAGGTTATCTAAAGATGAAGGAATAGTAGAGACAACCTATGAAGGGATGCATTCACATGCGATTGAGAAGTCTACAGATAACTTTGAGCACATCTTGAGCCAGATGCAGATTTTCCCTTCAGTTTGAATCTTGGGCTTCTCAAGTATACATTGAATGAATATCCTTCAAATTATATCGAAGATGTGTATTTTAATGTAGATATTTCAATAAGTTGTATACCCTAAATGGGTTAGACTTAGATTTCCATATAAAAAAAAGTTGTTCATTTATTTTTATTTGATGTTAACGATATTAGTAATTAGCTATTCCTTAGACAAAAAAAATTAAAAACTACTACATCTTGGCAATTTTTGTTCTAGTCTTGATTTGGGAATCCAATGATGGCTCGAATGGGTTCCACGTCCAGTCATTTTAATGTTCTTATAGGTTTATTGCAATTAATAAGATATCACATGATCACCCTTAATAACCATATAAAGCCGGTGAATATATTACGATAATTTTAAAGGTGTTTCTATTTCAATCCATAGACCATGCGAAAGCACACTAGGGAACCCTATACCTAAGACATTTTATGCTTTACTATTGATTTGAGTATCGAAATATTCTCAATGGATTTTATCGCCCTTTTTACTGCATGTACTATTAATTGATAAGTTGTATTAAGAATAAATGATTTTTGACAAAACACATTTATATAGAGTAGTTTGGTTAGGAGCTTTCAAACACTATAACAAAAATAGTTATTTACAATACTAAAAAGACAACATTTGATGATAAATATTGTTAAAAGGGTCTTTTGACAATATTTTAGTAAGTGAATGTTGTCATTGGTTAATATAAATGGGTTTTAGTAACGTTTTATAGAAAAATGTTGCGATATACCTCTTTTTCTAACTTTTATTAAGTGTTGCAGAATGTTTTATTTTTTGGAATGTTTATCAAACATTGCAAAAGAAAAACATTTTGCAACGTTTGTCAAACGTTGTGAAAAATCTACTTTTCTTTTCTTTTGCAACGTTCAAAAAATGTTGCAAAATGTCTCACTTTTCGCAACGTTTATCCGAAAGTCTACTTTTGTAACGTTTATTAAATGTTGTAAAAATTCACTTTTTACAACGTTCATTAAGTGTTGCGAATTTTTTTTTTCCTAATAAATGCGCTCAAATTGCTAAAACCCAAAAACGTGAGCCCTAGCTATACTATAAACCCCCAACAAATCATCTTCTCCATGTTCATATAAACCCCCCAAATCATCTTCTCCCTTTTTTGACGGCGATGAGGCTGCTCCCTTTTTTGGCTTCCTCGACGCCGCTTCTGCTCTCGTCTTCTCATGTATGGGTATGGCATATGGAACGACGAAGAGTGGTGTAGGTGTCGCTTCGATTGGAAGCAGTTGATGAGACACTAGTTCAATCGATGATTGCACCGCTCTACTCCCTCTCCCATCGTTCAATCGCTGATTGTCAACTGCCACTCATTTTTACTCTCGTCGATTTGTGAAATTGCCTCAAGTGGTGAGGATTCAGCGCAAGAAGATGATTTTGAAGCAACTCCTTAAGGTCCCGCCACCAATTCATTAGTTCTCGAAAACCCTCGACAAGAACTTGGGTCTGTTTTTATACCATCTTCTCTGTACATATTCGATTTTTTTCATTTGCTGTCCATATTTGCTAATTTTTTATGAGATTCTGACTGTTATTCTTCTTTGCTAAATTGTCAACTAGGTAATCTCTGTAATTTGTTTTTGCTTGTTTCTGATGCTTGTGAAAATTAATTGAAGGCTATTGATGGAATCATGTTTGATTAATTTATGCTTATGAACATGTTATAACTCTAAAATTGAGTGCTCAGATTGGATTATATCTTTATTAGCCTTGCTGAAATATATCCTGTTGGTTATGAGGTTGAGTAAAGATAATTGTTTTTAGGACTGGATGAATCTAGAAAATTTAGATTTTATATAGATACATGTTGATCTCTGATCATAAATTGCTTATGCAGTATTTATCAAGCTTCTAACTGATAATCTCTTTTTTTATCTTTTAGACAAATTCATATCTATATTTTCATGTTATTAGATGACAGATAGGGGCGGATCCAACACCCGACGAGCCGGAGCGGTTGTCCGTGCTGGATCCATCGAGAAAAAAGATTAAATGAAGATTTTATATTAAATATATATAAATATTAGTGAACAATTATTATCAAATATACAATGTAGCTTAATGGGGTGGACGCTAACTTTCTATGCCAGAGGACTCAGGTTCGAATCCTTAAACTGTCATTCCTTTTTTTTAATGTTTTGAATAAAAAATGTGCTAATTTTTAACCAATAAATAAAGTTTGCTGAGCATGAATGATGTGATAAACAATGGCGCTCAAATGGTTGAGTCTCCACTTTTCATGCTAGATGAAAAGGGGTTTGATTCCTTTCACTTACACTCCTTTTTAATGTTTTGACAAATAATAAATAAACAAAAATTGTACCAATTTTAATCAATAAATGATGTTTCACGTATTGTGAAGTCCTTGCTTTGTCTTCAAAAGATTATGCATTCGATTTCAATTATCCTCCTATCATTTTAATTTTTTTAAACAAATTAAATTGAAAACCTAAACAATTATATATTATTAGTTTTCGTTTCCGAAATACCCTTTTTAAAAAATTTATTGACTCAAAATATTATTTCATAATATATACCTTTAGTATTAGATTTTATCAATTTATTTTATTTGGACAATTCAAGTACT
>CAIGRL010053897.1:0-11261 GCA_903798325.1 Fraxinus xanthoxyloides
AAAAAAAAAAAAAAAAAAAAAAAAAAAAAAATCTATAAAAGAAAAACCGAAACCCAAAAAGCACAAAACTTAGCTTTAACCATTAAAAGTATAATTTTATAACTACTCATTGTATCTTGAACATTGAGGTAAAAATAACAGTTTACAGTTACCCATTTTCCAGAAATAGAGAGGAGAAACCACATTGTACCAATAAGGTTTCTTAAACATACCAATTTGCCCTTCTCTGTGGACTGTGGTTATGTTGTTGCAAATTGAACCTTCCAAAAGTCTGGATGTTATATGCAGTCCTTGTTCTTATAATGTGTTTCCCACCAGGTCGCCCATGAGTGTTATCCCATACTTGAACCTCAACTAAACGCCAATGCTTCAATAATTTATTTTAAATCACCCTTTGATTGAGTACGCCATTGATACCTCTTGCTCTTATTATGGTATACACTTTTATGAGGCACTCGTGCAACAAGAATGACTACAGTACTCTCTCTCTCTCTCTCTAATTTGATTATCAATAAAATAAGAAATTATCTTTATGTATCAATTCTTGCATCTCCGCCGGTGGGATAATTATTGCCAAACTTTATCGACTATATTTCATTTGCGAGTAACAGAGCTGTTGAACAAACCTTGAATAAAAAATCCTGAAGGTTTACAAGCAGAATGCAATTGCATGTTTATTCCAAAGGGGAGAATTCGCCTAATAGTAACATGTGATTCCTTTAAAAAGCTTTCTGTTGAGTTTTCTTTTCATTGAATCAAAACTCAATCAAGTAGAGCACACTAAGTTCAATTAGTATATTTGTAGCAAACAAGTAATTAACTTAATAAAATCAAAGCAAATGATAATGGAATTTTGAGGCTTCCACTGATCAAAAATATCCAAAGAGTTCTGTAAGTTTCTCTTGTCATGTAAACCAACTCATATATTTTAACAAACCGTCCAACTGAATTACACGTGCTAAAATCATTCATAAACCACACCAAGATATCTGCCTCACAAATATGCTTAAAATTCAAAGTCCAGAAAGTCTTAGGATCATTTTCGTAAATAGTTTCAATTACCTTTGCCGCCACCCATCATTTGATGAACAGTCGCCTGACGGCCGAATAATTTGTACGAAGAGCTCGTCGATGGAGGATCGTTGATTCTTCCCTCTCCATTCGGCTCTACACTACACAAATCTTCTGAATTCAAATTCTCCATAACTATAATCATCGGAGTAAAAAAGTCAAAACACAAAATTAATTAGTGAAAAAAAGAATTCAAGAAAATCGGAAGTTGCAAACCTGAAATTCAATTCTCAAAATCTAAAATGAAAGGAGTTAAAAAACTGATAACAGAAATCATCAAAGTGATGGGGTTTTTTAATTGAAAAGTTTTTGAAGGTTGCTTAGACATTGACGGGACAATTAAAATATGTATTTTGTGGGAAATGCAAACGACGTCGTTGTGTTAACGATTTATATTTATATTTCTTTTTATAATTTTTTTAAAAGTAATTTTCGCACCTCTCCCCGTCTCTCTGTCTGTCCGTCTCTCTACCAACTCATCTCTCCGTCTTCAGATACAATCAGCAATGGCTCTCAGAACCCTACTAACCAGAAAAAACCTAGCAAATTCACCGTTGGGGACTCTAGGGTTTCGCGGCCTGCAGACTTTCTCGCTGCCCGATCTACCTTATGACTACGGGGCCCTAGAGCCGGCCATTAGCGGCGACATAATGCAGCTGCACCACCAGAAGCATCATCAGACTTACATTAGTAATTACAATAAGGCTCTTGAGCAGCTCGATGACGCTGTGGCGAAGGGCGACGCTCCCGCCGTAGTCAAGTTGCAGAGTGCAATCAAGTTCAATGGCGGAGGTTCTACTTACCCCTTATTATCCCTTGTTTAAACTATTTTTAGGATATAATCGTTTTTCAGAATAAAATTCTCGTATATCCAATTTGAATCTGAATTATCTAATTTATAATCGTGTCTGGCATTTTGGAACTGGTTCATAATTGTACTTTGAATACTCAATTCAAATTTGAATGCAAAGGAGCGTGTTTCTTTTAAAATTTTGATAAATAAATCTCATTTCTTTTTAAGAGTATAGAGATTAGAATTAATGTTTGGATTTATCAAGTGAAATGGATGACCTGAAAACAAGTAATACTTTGCACTTCCCTTGAAACGTGAAATGTGATCCAAATATACCTTCATTTGTGATTTCATTTTCGGATGAGTCTTCAATTGTTTGCTACCAAACATTTTGTCCATCAGTAGTCTTTGTGAAAGTAGAAGTAGAGTTGGTAACTCACATGGTTTCTGCTTTAGGATTTTCTAGAAACCATTTGGTTTTCCAGGGGAATTTAGTCAAGTTCACATTTTACCACAAAAATCAACATGGTTTGATGGGCTGCAAATGACCATTATCAGCAATTTGGTTCCACTATCATCCTCCTCTTCTCTATTAGTTTCTTTCCATTTATTTTTCTCATGATCCACTTCTCCCTTCCCTTTCTCCTTCCCCTTGTGTTATACATCCCTTTTCACTTGTTGTTTTGTCTGTTGATAAGTTAGAACTTCACAGTTGTAGGAGGCTGGCACACTTGCTTCTTGCCTTCTCTTCTCTCTTCAGTTATAGTTACAGGAGGTTAGGGCCTGCTTGCTTGTTGCCCTATTATCTCTTCTCCAATCCCCCATTTTCCTAGTTTGCAGAGTTTGGTTGCGTTTACAATACCCAAAAACTGTTAAAAAATTTCTACGTTATAAAAATCAAGCCAAAAAAACTGAGGCTAGTGAACAAAAACCCAAAAATACAAGACAAATGAATGCATACCTCTGTCACCTTGAGGCTATGTCGAGGCGGAAGCCTTGAAAAATTGCATTCAAGATGAAAGCTTTGAGCTGTTTAATGAAAGTCTCACACGAGGCGTGCCTCAAGGCATAAACCTCACATGCTTTTTAAAACAAAGGTTTTAGCTTAACCATGGTGTGCTTACACATAATCTGTTAGGTGACCTTGCATTAGCATCAGGACAAAACTTAATGAGTACTTCTTTTCAATGAAATTTTTGGATTTTTTTTTTCACTATTATAATTATGCGTTGGGAATGAATCAAGATTTTTCCTGGATTTCTAATGAAGATAATTATGCAAATGCCAAAGTGCATAAGAAAGCTCAAGATCTTGTAAGCAAGGGAAGTGAAGACTGCAGCTAAAATAGTTGAAGACACTGATTAAATTTGTTAATAGTACTCTGTTGTGTTAGTTTGTAGCCTTTTTATGGTCGACTTTTATGTACAATAATTGTGAATCTTGTCATGGCTACCATTCCGAACTGCTACACACACAAGTGCTACTGCAGTATAATTGTTTTATTTTTGTTTCAAATTTGGAAATTTTGAAGTAAAATTCACTATTTTCTTGGGCAGGTCATGTCAATCACTCAATTTTCTGGAAAAATCTTGCTCCTGTTCGTGTAAGTCTTTAATTACTGATATATTTATCTCTTAAGTAATTTCAATAGGGAATTGGGACAACATTGCATTCACTCTAAAATTATCTCATTTCAGGAAGGCGGTGGTGAGCCGCCCAAGAGTTCTTTAGGTTGGGCTATTGACAATCACTTTGGTTCTTTAGAAATTTTAATACAGAAAATGAATGCAGAAGGTGCTGCTTTGCAGGGCTCTGGATGGATTGTAAGCTCTGTTGCTTCTTAAGATATGTAGTATTGTTACTACCCGGCACTTGACCTTTCCTGATGATGCTTATTGTCATCACTTAATTTTAATTTGTTTAAATTCACATTTATCGGAATTCTTAGTGGCTTGGTCTGGACAAAGAGTTGAAGCACCTGGTGGTTGAAACTACTGCAAATCAGGTGACTGATGTAGAAATTTTTTTGTCTAGTGATTATTGGGATTTTATATAAAACGTTAAGTGATCAATGTTTATTCTGTTCAATTTCTTCAGTTTTCTTGCCTTCATAATATGGATCATGCGTTTTGTGGAGAAGCGTATCACATTTTTCTTATGAAGCTATATGAAGATTAGGATATTTAGTTTGCCAGTTCTTTTGGCTCCATTGATGTGAACATTACCCAGAAAAGCATTTTCTGAGTAAGTTAAAGAAATTAGTAGAAAAGAAAATTAATTTTCACTTGTTGAAAATTTGTTTAAAATAATTGAAAGGACTGGATAGCTAATCGAGTACATGTTGGATTAAAACTTCCTCCCACATAATGCACTTTTTGTATGCACTAGATGCTGGAAAATACAACAAAATAATTTCTTTCAAGCAAGTATTTGTATGACTTATTCAGATGAAATTCTAAGAAAAATATATTTTCCTCTCATAGAAGGAACACCTTTAATTTTGTGTTTGATTGAACTCCCATGCAGTAAAGATCTATATGGGAGTGTTATCATATTGATGTATGGTGTGCTGTTCTGTGTGATTCATGCAATACTTTCATTGGCTATTTTGAGACAGCATAATAAAATTGGCTGGTAAAATTGTCCTAATACGCTGTGAAGTCTGCAGTCTTTCTTCACTCTAAGAAGTAAGAGAAGGCGGTAAAAGTTGATAAGGCCCTAAAAAATTGATATTGTAATGTGGATGAGAGAAGGTCTGCAATATCCCAAAACACATGCTGACTGTGAGAATTATGGAAATGAAATGAGTTGGCATTCCTTCTTCTGCAGAAATTTCTGCTGTGAACTTGACTTTTAAACCTTTACTAGCTTTGTCATGAAAATCTTCTCTCCCTTCCTACTTAAAAAATCACGTTCAGAGGAGAGAAAAAAAGGTTGAATCAATAAATTGATGGGGCCGCAAGAAGTATGAACTGGCTGATATATTAATATTGGAATAAATAGTTTTTAACAAAATTTAAATAGCCAATTCATATTCAAAAGCTTATTATGAACTATCATAATCTTATACAAACTTAAGCATACTGTCAATTTTTTATAATATATATATTATGCCTCCAAGCATTTGTTCTCAGAATGATAGTCGTGCACAAATAGGGAGATTCTTGAAGTTTGGTATTCTGTTTATCGGCAAATTTTGCCTGAGTGTGACAGCTAAAATATTTTCATTTGATGATAGATAAGGAGAGAATTTGAAAACCAAGATAAAAGACAAAATTCAACGATTATATTTGTGCCCAAATCTCATATATGTATCCAGTCAATCGCTCTGTCGAAATAAAGATTTCTTGAACTGTTTGTAATAGATTCATGGTACTGTCTTTTCATGAAGTTCTGAACCTCTCTTGCAGGATCCACTGGTTACTAAAGGACCAAATCTGGTTCCTCTGCTTGGTATTGATGTCTGGGAGCACGCATACTACTTGCAGGTAATTCTTTCCTCCTGTATGTTTGCTTTGCATTTTAATAGGTCAAATGATGTTACTTGTCATGTTGAGGAGCAAAAGCTCAGATGCGACGGAGTTTGTTTTCCAAAATGGGAAATGGAAAAGGCAATAATATTGATGCTAAGTTAATATAAGGAGAGATTGTTTGATAAACTTCAAATATGAACAACATTCTCGTTTCTCTTTTTTCTTTCTACCCATTACATTTTTTGGGTTTGCCTTTTTTAACACAGTATTGCTTTCCCTTGGAACATCGAAGACCATTAGTATTCTATGCGCACACACATAAGCTGTATCAGTTCTGAGTCAACAGTGGATATTCTTTGTTCACATTGGTATTTTCTTTTGATTGCAGTACAAAAATGTGCGACCTGATTACCTGAAGAACATATGGAAAGTCATGAACTGGAAATACGCAAGTGATGTGTTTGACAAAGAATGCCCTTGATGTGGGAAACATTGCAATTCTGAGTACTGTTTTTCGAGCAAATTGGGGATTGGAATCTATACATGTGCCCAGAAATAAAATTGCACGGCACTTTGGCTGCCTATTTTTCAATAGGCTGATAGCTGTTATTGTATGTGCAATAACTAAATGAATGCTATTTTTAGGTTTTCTGACTGCTATTGTAAAGCCCTTAGAGAGTGCTCAAGCATGATCAAACATTTCATATTTGTCTGTTGAAGCTACTGAGTCGACTGTAAAAGCATTCTCTTTATTTTTGTTTCAATTTTATTTACCTCGGTAAACAATGAACAATTGAACAAAATCAATAAATCAAATTTTCGTAACATCCCAGAACAGCAATATATCAAGATCCATGTTCATGGATTCTGCACCAGATGTAGAAATTAAATGTTTTAAAGATCAATCACGAGTTGCTCTACAATTTGAACTACCCAAGTAGATATCAGATCGAATTTTCTAATGAAAAAGTGGGTGTCACGGCAACTTGGGATTCTTCTGTAGACACCGTGTTACAAGAGTTAAAAGCATTCCTCGAGCAATGCACTTTGTGTGTGTATGACCTTGTATATCTGAACTAATGGATGTTTATTTATCACTTCTCTATTGAAGCAAGTCGATAATCAATTCTGTTTCCTGTAAAGGCATGAAGGAATCATGCCTCAACTACTTGCTAAGACTTCTCATTCTCACTCACTGAACACTGTTGGAGTTCCTTCGCAATCCTAATATAATCAGCCATGGGACAGTGTGTCTTAATTGCATTTGAGGCGATGTGTGATCTGCTAGCTGCATATCCCTCCTGCAACAACGGTCTCTGAATTATAATACACGACAAGTTATAAAATGAGATAAAGTAGATAAAAATCCATATATTCCACCAGGAGGGAGGTTTGGACTTGTCAATAATATGAAAGAGACTTCTAACAACGAATTAGTTTGAGTTCCAAGTTGAAGAGCTTCTAACTTTGTTGTGAAATCAGTTCCATTCGAATCTGAAGGCACGGTTTCTGTTACACTTTTATTTCAGATAGGTCACCTCGTTCGTATGCTTCTAGTTTAGTTAATGCAAAGCATATGTAGATCACGACATATTTTACATAACAAGTTCTCATCGTTAAACTTAAATCCAACTTAAAACAAACTCTTGGAAGCTATGCTGGGTTTGGTGGTGGAATATGACTAAGCCCAAGGCTGCAGACGGGATGGGATTTCGAGATTAGAAAAATTTTAACAAGGCAATAGAAGCAAAACAGGCATGGAGGCTGGTTAGAAATCCTGAGTCCTTGGCTGCCGATTTCATTGGGTGAGTTTTATGGAGGCTATTTTACGGCACAACCCCTCAGCAGCGTGGGTCATTTTCTGGGGTCGTGAGCTCCTCCAAGTTGGACAACGTTGGAGGTTGGTGATGGTAGGAGTACTCAAATTTTCAGGGACCCATGGCTGCCCCGTCAATGGTCTTTTGGTCATATAAAACGCCTACTGGGGAGGTGGATACGGTTAGGGAATTGTTATCAGCCACATCTGCAGGGGATACGGAAAAAGTGCAAGTTTATTTGCTCCAGACAATTTTGTTTGAAAAATTTGCACGATTTTTGCACGATCTCTGTACGAACTTAATAGAAATTTATCTTCAATGCATTAGGTTATAACACTAACCTTAAGACAATTATCCCCTTACTACTAGTGTGCAAACATGTTTCCGGCAAGTGATAACTCGTGTGCCTTGGAGATAAAATTCTGTTGAGTTCGTGCAGAGTTCGTATGGACTTCGTGCAGAATTTTCGTACAAATTCTGATGACTCTCTTTTGCTACTCATGCTTCATTTCATTTGTCAAGATCATCAACTTAAGATAATATTCATGTATTGTGATCATCGAAACCTCTTGGTCTCTTGAGCTTCACAGAGTTGAACTAGTGAAAAATAGTTGAAAATGCAGTAAAGATTCTTTTTGAGCTTTCCATATTTCATTATGTACTTCCAATGGGGACTCAACAAAATTGATATTTAAGTTCATTTGCATTACTTTTTTTAATTTTGACATTTTTTTGAACTCCTATTGTTTTGTCAGATGGCTGCCAATAGCATCCAAGTTACCCGGAAGAACAGATAACAACATCAAGAATTAGTGGAACTCGCATTTAAGGAAACGGTTTGACATTGTAGGCGCCACCAGCCTGCCTCCTTTTCCAAATCTGTGGTTATGAAATCGGAATCCCCATTACCTCGCCACATGGCAGAGTGGGAGTGTGTTCGAGTAGAGGCCAGGCTTGTCTGTCTAAAAATCCAGTGCTTCCCAATCCATCATCCGAGCTAAATCTGAGGGCTGCTTTTTCCTCTGTCAGTGGAATTCTGAAGAAAGGAAGATGAAAAAGTGTCTAACAGTGGGTAAAGTTGCCGATGAGACCATTAGACCAAATGTACATTCCGAAGAAATGAGGATGACAGCAATCAACTTCATTCAGACACTATTCACGCAAGTTGGAACTGAGGTTGTTTTTCTCTTACTAGAGGTTCTTGCTTTAGTTGAAAATATTCCCTCGATTCGATATTAGTTTTTCAGGATTAATTGTGAATGAAGACCTGGTCTTTTCTCTAAATGCATTTTGTTTGCTTGAAATTGAAGATAATATTTTTGAAAGAAGAAATTTAATTAAACAGATTGTGCGACTACTTTTGTTGAAAGCTGAAACTAGATGTCATGATTATACAAGTTCTTACTGTAAATAAACATAAACTTAGTAATAAAACAGATGTGTATGTATCAGTGTAAAACCATCAATATTTTCTTCACCTACTTAACAAATTTTGTTTTGCAGGTTTTTCCTTTTGGCTTGTTTTCTCTAAAGACATACCTTCCTGATGGTGATATTGATCTGACTGCCGTCAGTGATTATTGAATAGAGAGGGTATTGAGTTCGTGCAGAGTTCATATGAACTTCGTGCAGGGATCGCATGGACTTCGTGCAGAATTGCCCTACAAATTCTGATAACACTCTTTGTTACTAATGCCATGTTTTTTAATCATCAAAGCCACTTGGTCTCTTGGGTTTCAAAGAGTTGAAGCAGTGAAGAATGGTTGAAAATGCAATAAATATTCGTTTTGAGGTTTCCATATTTCAGTATGTACTTGCACTGGGGACTCAAACAAATGGATATTTAAGTTCATTTGCAATGATTTTCTTAATTTTGACATTTTTTCGATAGCATGTTGTTTCGTCAGATGACTACCATAGTGTCCAAGTTACCGGGAAGAACAGAAAACAACATCAAGAATTACTGGGACTCACATTTAAGGAAACGGTTTGACATTGTAGGCTCCCACCAAAATGTTCTTTTGATTCAATATTAGCTTTTCAGGATTTACTGAGAATGAAGAACTGGTCTTTTCTCTGAAATACATTTTATTTGCTTGAAACGGAAAATAACCTGAATATTTATTAAACGAGAAATCTGAATTAAACAGAATGTGCTACTACTTTTGTTGACAGCTGAAATTAGAATCATATTGTCATGATTACATAAATTCTTTCTGTAAATAAGCATAAACTTAGTACTAGGAACAGATATATATATGTATCAGCGTAAAACATAAATATTTTTTTCACCTACTTATGAATTTTGTTTTGCAGACATACCCTCCTGATGGTGAATATTGATTTGATTTCCATCAGTGATCAAGTTTCAAGAATGTAGAATATAAATGGGATTAAAGATTAAAACTTGGAGAGAATTGCCTTACCAGGGCACCTCGTGCACAGACAAAGAGTGGGATTTTTCTTGCTTCTATAAAGGAGTTGAAAGATGAATTTCTCTCTCTCTCTCTCTCTCTCTCTCTCTCAATAAACAACGACATATGAAATGATTTCACTCTCTCTCTCTGTTGAGTTGTGTTGACGTTGAGATTTGAATTAATCAATTTTTATCAACTTAACTGAGAATTAGACGATGTAATTAGCTGGAATAGAAAATGATAATATTATTGACTTTTTTACCTTGAAACTGTGAAAGTGCATAATTGAAGTCGTGGTCAATCAAGCGGACCATTCGTCTCCTTTTATAGCTGATTTTGTAAGGATTGGCCGTTGTGTCATGTCGTCAACAATATTTGGATTCCCACCCGACGTTAGCTAAAGTGTCCTCCTCATTAAGTGTGCCAAATCATTCAACTCGAGAAGTTGTCTTATTGGATTGTGAGGTCGACTCTTTGCAGCTCATCAAGATGTTCCTTGCAATTGCAGTCACTCCATTAGAGTTGATCTCTGATTGGTTGATCACGAGGTGCTTATATCAGTTATGTATGACATGGGGTTGGGCAAAACAGAGGTGATGACATCGCTTTAATCAAATCAATAATCATGATATTCCTTGATTACCACGGAGTACACCGAGCTGATGGTGATTGGGGTCGAGCTTTTCCGAGAGTTGTAATAGTACTTTCTGTTTGAGGACTACCATTAGGGTTGAGGTCTTCAGTTAATCTTGTAATTAGGGTCAAGTATCAACAAATTGGTTTCTTTGTATGTTCCAAATGTAATGTTACAACTTACATAGCAGGGAAAAAAAAGAAGGTTATCTAACATTTTTATTTTTTTTAATAAAAAAGGAAGGCATATATGTAAAACATTTTTTTTTATCAAAGCAACAACCCAAGGATAAATTGTCCAACCTTAGTTTCAAATTGGGTAAACAGTCTCTGAATGAACTCAATTACAACTAGCAAAGGATGATGCTCTTAGTTGTTGACAGTTCAAAGGTCGCAGGTTCGATTCACAGAGTTCTTGAAATGCAAACTCTCTTCTAGAATACATGATTTATTCTGGAAGACAGGAGTTCTCCTGGAAGGCAGGGTGCAACATGTGTTGACTCGCTTGACACTTTGATATATTAGTGGGGAGGCTCTTGGACCCTGACCATTTGGGGCACATCTCGCGATTTTCCTAGTCTGCGTCTCGAGGGGTCAAGGCGTAAACCCCAAAATTATCCGTCGAAAATGGACACCTGATTTTAAAAAAAAAAGGAGGACCTTAGGGAAAATATAAGGATCCAAGAGATCCATCTAAAACCTAGTGATAATTTAAGGGGGTGACGGAAAATTGTAAGATCTAGTACTCCTTCGGGGGTCATAGGCATTTATAAATACGACCCTTGATGGCCACACGCATATCACATAGTTCAGCCCTTATGGGCTACGTGCATTTTAAAGCTTAACACCACCTTAGAAACCATAGATAATATGTTAGAAGATCGAGTGTCACTTGACCAAAGGAAGTGCAAGGCTCAGCTTTAATTTTATTTATTACATGCTTTTATTTATTTGAATATGCCATTTTATTAGTCACTGTCATTCATATTATTTGGTTAGAAAATGACAACTTGGGGCCTATATTTACTGTGAGAATATTTAGGGTCCGTTTGATTGC
>CAIGRL010053902.1:0-14135 GCA_903798325.1 Fraxinus xanthoxyloides
AAATATTTTAAATCTTTTATTTTTATTATTAATTTAATGCTTAGATTTGGGCATCTGAGCTAATCCAGATGCCCATTGATGGGGGTATAATGCCCATATGGCCACAAATGCCCTGATGGGGCATCTAGGGACGCCCAGACTCCTAGATGCTCGAATCTGTGCATCTGGCCCCAGATGTCCCATCTGAGCATCTAGGCATGAGGGTAAAATTGAGAAAGTGTTTGCTTTTTAAGTTTTTCTAGTTTTTCCTTTTTTTTTTCTTTTTTTAACATGGTCAACGGTTATTGTGGAAAATTGGTCGGGTCAACCGGGCATTTTCAACCATTTCCTCGATTTTACCCCACCCAGTCGGCGATGAGGGAAGAAAAAAAAAGACGAGTTTAACGGTGGTTGCCGAACAGGAGAAAAAATTAGTTCAAAAAAATATTATTTAAAAGGATGGTTATTAATGTAATTTTACTTAAGGCCATTTAAATAGATTAAACCATTATTTAAAATTCTAGGGTAACAAACAACTTTTGTATTTACCCTTGTCAATTCTAACATTAATTTTATCCGTGTTTCACAAGTCTATTATTCATTAACAACCCCTTTTGAGACTCTGTCTAAACCTCCTACATCCCACGCAAAAGTACGAGCAATAGTATTTAGTGAAAATTATCCTAATCGTACTACATATTATACACACAAAAATTTGTTATTTAACAGTTTAATGTGATAGTTTTTTATTACATCATGTATCAAATAAAAAATTGTCATGCATATGCAGTCTAGGACGTAGTTTTCACTATGAAAAGTACACTAAATTCATATTGGGTTTATAACAAATTTCAAATAGGTCTTATTTCTCCAATTGTTTACTCGGCTAGAAATACTTTGCATATAGAAGTCTAAACAATGGAAGCACACTTGTTTGGACTCGGTATCACACCACATTTTTTATAAATACATCACATTTTAATTATATTAATTTTTTTAAATATTTATTTATCATCACACTTATATTTTTAACTTTTTCTCCATCGCATTTTTATTTTTAACGTATATTGATCAGAAAATCTTGTCATTAATTATAGTTTTCGTCCAAAAATGTTGTCAACATACTTTAAAATGATGATCAAATATTTAATAGTATTTTTATATTATTGTTTATTTCTCTTATTCAAAATTACGGTGGGCAAATGGATCTTTTTACTCTAAAAGAAAATTTTAAAAAGAGTACAAGAAGTACATAATCAAGAATAATTTTTTTTTTAATTTGAAATTATGAATGCGATGAAAAAAAAATTATGACATAAATGTGTAAATGCTATGAACATTTTATACAATTAATGTGTAATCTAGTTATTAAAAATTATAGTATATACTGTATATTTAGCCTTTGCAGAAATGATAGGGGTGATATGGTGGCTGACCAGTCTAAATTCATTGCCAAGTGAATTGATAAGAGCGTAGCATGAAACTTTCATATGGAGCGAGGCCTCGCCATCTTGACGGTAGAATCAGGTTGTTGCAATGTTGTAAGTATTGTGGTCAAAAATCCGAGTTATATTCCAAGGATAGTATTCTATGTTGTATATGAAAACCTCATGACTTATTTCCAGATTTATCGGTAAATGTCTTGCGACTGAAAGCACATAGTTAGCACGTGCTCTTACTCGATATGTGTTTGATAATTATAATAAGGTTTTTTCTCGTAAAAGTTGTCTCAGTTGATGCTATGAAATGAAGTTGCTTTCGTGTAAAAAGAAGGAAAAAAAAAATATCATCAAGTTTGTGGTAGTTATGTGCCACAACGGGTTAAAGAGACGATTATTGGGACTACTTAAATAAAATATGGACAAGATTCATTTCTAAGACTTGGGTCTTACCTTTCTCGTACTATTTAACGTGGGTTGAGACAGTTAACGTTAAGGTGATAGATGGAAGATAGATACGATAATTTTTTCTCCAACGATCATTTTATTAGTCGTGTTATCTGAGTTTGGCACACATCATATTTTGTGCTTGTCCGAGCTCCATTTTAATGAAGTTTTGAGAAAATGTATTTTAAAATAATAATTTTTTTGAGATTGTGTTGTTAAAAAGTAAGAAAAAGTTTGGATTTACATACAATATTATTTGATTGAAGTATGGAATGAGTTTTGAAGAAAAATGTATTTTGATTATTCTATTTGTAAATTCAGGTGTACACCTTGGGTGATATGATGCACAAGTGACATTCTGTCATTGGTAAGAATTTTTTTCCCCACTAGCTAATAACAAATGTCACATATTCATCATGTCGTCCAAGGTGTACACCTGAATGTGCATGTAGCAAAGCCCAATTTGGTTTAATGGAGTCCAAACAAGAGTTTTATGTTATAAAATGTGAAAACTAAGTTCGTAGTTAATTGTGGATTCTATAAAATATATGAATAAAAAGTATGCTTAAACTAATTTAATTTGAGTTTTGCTAAACTCGGGCATTTTAAAGAAATTATTTAAACATAAAATATTTTTTATTTTAAAGAATCAATTCTTAAAATTATGCTTCAAAAGACTCTTTAAATTAACATTTTAATTTAGAGAACAAGTTTGACTCTCCAAATTCAGATAGCGGAACACACTCTCCATAATTAAAACAATTCAAAATATTTCTATTTTCAATGGATGAAAATAATTTGAATGTAAGCTAGTGAGAATAAAAGATATGACAAAATAATAAATATTTTTTGAAAGTAGTAAAATTATGTGTTAAATATAAAGAAATCGCTGGAGTACTTAAAATTTTTTTCTTTCTAAATATATAGATACTCTCTAAATTATAAAATATGTTTTTAAAAAATAAAAAATGCTCTTATAGATACTTTAATAGAGTAAGAAAAAAATTTAGTGATAAAGTTGAAATTTAGTGACAATTGGTGATATAATTCATCTCTAATAAGGGTATCTTCAAGAGACTCTATAAATACAAAATAAGTTCCGAAAGATTCTCTATTTTAAACTTTTAAAATAAAGAATGGGTACGACTTTTCAAATTTGGAGAGCAAAACTTACTCTTTATTTTTAGTTAACAATTATTGCATTTAATAAGTTACAAATTTAAATATTCAACAAGTTAAATTATTCAAATTACATTTGAATTGATTGACCATTAACATATAAAAAAAATGTTAAATAAGATATGAGAATAAATCAATAAATGTTCATTGGAAAAACAAAATAAAGAGTAAGATTCTTATTGGAGGGCATAAAAAATTAATCTCTAAATTTAGAGTGATGCTATTCGACATTATCGATGTTTAACATTATTATAGGTGCCAGGTAGCAACACTTTCAACATTAAATTATAGGTTCAGTCAAATACAAGAATTTATAACTTATTTAATAAGACGTATGATAGATGACACATATTCCTAAATTTAAAAATACACACATTCCAATATTCTTGCATTTGTCTTGTGATTGTATGGTTGTGTAGGGGCGAATTCAACATTTTGGTTTAGTTAGGGTGGAGAACGTTGATCGGGGATCGAAAACCGATGACCGTTGACAATCAACGATCGTAATAATCGAAAATATAATTCGATACATATGTAAATGCACTAAAACATAAAAAATATATACGCACGAAAATATAATTCAATATAACCCAAAAATACTAAAAGGAAAAAAACACCCATACTCTGTAACTGTAAACTTAGAGCCAAACATTTTCTCTATTAATTTTTTTTCGCTTATCCCTAGTTTCCTAAAACCCTAAATTCCCAAATCACAATTCAAAATTATAAGTCATAGTCTCAGACAATAATATAACGTAAATTTTCATTTCTCATAATTCATAAATCACAAGTTCACAAAACCTTAAAAAAAAAAAAAATTGTGTCAGCAGTGAGTCACCGAGTCAGTCCAGAAATCCAGAATCATAGCAAAATCCATAAAGATTCATGGGTTTCAAATTTTCGAAGGACAAGATTTTTGAGCTAATACATATACAGGCAGGCAGGCAGGCAGATTGCAGTCCGTAGAAGAAGCTCCAGGCTCCAGCTATTGCACCACCGTCCATCGACCATCGTCCTCCGTCCACCTGTCTCGGCGACGTCACAGTCTCACAACCACAGGACCGCACTCGTGATTCCGTCCGCAGTGGAATTTTGCCCTCGTCTCCCTCCTCTGTTTTGGACTAAAATGTTGGAATTAGAATGGATTTGGTTTTGTTGCGGCTAGTGGACTTTCAATTGCAAGCTAATACCATGAATTGGGTTCATTAATTGGGCCTTATTTTTTAGAATAAGGCCCAAACAAATGAAACAATAAGAAAGGAGGAAAAAAAATTAACACGTTGTCTTCTTCAATTCTTTCTTCCCGGCTCCGACGAACGGGAACGACTTACCTGAAGCTTCCGTCGGATCAAGCACGGGGCTGGTCAGGTGCTTAGTCCGCCGCTACTTGTGTTGCCGTTATGTAGAGCGCCAAAATAATATTAGAGAATAAATAAGGAAATTGGTGTGGACGGTTTTGAATAGAAAATAAAATATTAAAATAGAAAAACTTAAAAATAAATAGTTCATCTTCTTCCTCCGGCATCCTGAACGGCTAGAAACTCCTGTTAGAAAATCAAGTCATTTTATATTCTATATAAACAATCTAGATAAAGACTAGATATTATCTCTACTAATCTTCGTATTTACTAAACTTGAAGTGCATTGAATGGAACGATGGAAACTACAAATTCCACTATCCAAGTTACAGAGATATAGTTAAAATGGAGATAATCCCGTCCATATCTTTCTTAAGAGTAGACTTTGCAACTCTGATTTCCTCTTCGCCGTTTTCGTACTTTCCCCAACTCCAGTTACATGTTCATTTTTGTTTTTATTTTACCGAATTCCAAGAAATTAATTGAAAAAAAATAGTATTTTTTGGTAATTAACACTAAATGTCCATGCCTTTCAATATTATTGTACAAATCGTGCTTACATTTCATTTTTTTTGGTATTTCACACTTATTTTCATCTTTTATCGCAGAAAATCACCATTTCATCCATTTTTTCAATCAAAAGTTGTAAAATGACAAATATATCCTCATATTTAAATAAAACAATAAAAAAGAATAAATTACAACTATACTCCCAAATTTTTCAAAAAAGTACAAATAAATAATTAAAAAAGTTGTTCTTTATTTTTTTTTTTATTTAAAGAGGAGGGTTTATTTGTCATTTTACAAATTTTAATTGAAAAAATGGATGAAAATGATTATTCTCGCAATGAAATATAGAAATAATGTTGAAAATGTGAAAAAAATGAAATATATGAACATTTTGCATAATAATTTTGTAAAGTAATGACATTATGTGCTAATTACCCTTTTAGTAATTTTTTTGGATTCATTTGCACTTTTTTAAAAAAGTTCGGGAGTATGGTTGCAATTGGAAAATTGAATAAAAATGATAATTTCCGCAATGAAATGTGAAAGTAGGAGTGGAAATACTAAAAAACATGGACATTTTTCATAATAACATTAAGATGTAAGGACACTTCGTGTAATTACCCTTTTTTCATATCAAACGAAAACTCATTTAATTGCAAAAACTTATGACGAGATTCAACTTTTCTATGCATTCATAATATCAAACAAAATCATTTTCTTTTGTTGTGTTTGAAAAAAATCGGTTCATGTTCTTTTTCAATTGTAAATGTTTCCACAATTTTTAAGTAAATTTGAATATATACTGTAAAGTTCAACAAACAAGACGTGCAACAATTTTGTTATGTTTCTAGGTTCTTATGAGTTATGGCTACAAAAAAAGTTACGGTATTTTCATCTTGCCCTTTTGGCGCAACGGTGGTGGCAGTGTGGGTGGGTCAGAATCGTCGGGGTGGAAGGTGAATCTTGTTTTTTAATTTTATTTTACTTTTGCTTTTTTGAGTGAGAAAATAAGGTTTGAACCAAAAAAATGCAATTTGAGCAAATGTTGAGACCACACACAGTGAAACATGTAGCATTGGAATGTCAAAAGTCAAATTTTAAGATAAAATCATAAAAGACAACGAAAAAGTCAAATGTTGAGAAAAAACCATAGAAGACAAATGAAAAAATAGAGAGATGCGGTGAGCGTGGATCGAACACGCGACCTTCAGATCTTCAGTCTGACGCTCTCCCAACTGAGCTATCCCCGCTTGTTGTGAGGGCAACTGAGTAATTCACATATATACTTTAGAATACCGACCTCAATATTATCCAGCCTGGTGTTGAAAGGGCATTTGGGAGTCGTAGAAGAAGATGGGGCGTGGCAAGATTCAATCCTTCAAACAACAATTCTCTTTGGGTTTGTTCTTTATCTTTTATTAATTATCTTTTCCACTAAATAATAATCGCCGTTAATAATTAATCCATGTTTAATTAAAAAAATACAGACGAAAGATGCCAAGAATCACAAGCAATCATCGCCAATTATCCCGACCGAGTACCGGTAATCTATTCTATCAACCTTTTTCACAATAACTTTGTTCTAGTATTTGATATCAATTGAACCAATGCCTTCTTCCAAATTTGGATTTTTGTCTCTTTCTGCTTCAGTTAAAGGAAGCTTGGAGGCTTTAATTTGCTGAGTTCATCTAAAAAGGACATAGTATTTTCTCTGCGTGTATATCTGTTTTCTTATGAGACATTGCTGGGACATGTTATGTTAGGGGTAAAAGATAACCAAGATATAAGGGTCTAGAAACACTCTTATGTCATAGACCTTGCTCATTGCCTGTCATCACTCCATGATGGCTCTGATTCCGACCCAATTCCCTTCTTCTGCTCAATCCTTTTCCTTTTCACTTTCTTTATTGACATATGAAATGACTGGGGATGGAGTGCTTAGGATCAGCAGAATTCGAAAGCTACAGAGTGCAGAACCAACTTGTTCCACACTTGGAGAACGAGATTTACACACTACACTTTAAACTATGCTGAGATGGGAAGGGGGAGTGATGACAAACACAATCGTACAAGAACAAGATTGAGAAAGAAAGAGAAGAAGAGGGAGAGAAAAGAGAGAAATTGAGGTTGAAAGTATCAATTTTATTCATATCAAAGTCGTATCTATTACAATGCATAAGCCTCCTTTATATAGGGTTCAAACTAGTCCTAATTGAAGTAGAAAAATACTATAAAATCTTGTTTCATAAAATAAGCATCTAATTTGAAAAATAAATATCTTTTCTAAGACTCCCATCATGTAGGAGGCAAAGATGTCTGCAGCTTTCACCCTTGATCTTCAGACTTGAACTGTTGCATTTGTAATGTGTCTAACTACGTGTTCAAGAGCTTTAATCTTTGCAGAAGGCAGAGTTGGTGTATACTTGATTGAATGAATAAAAAATCCTGCATTTATTTAAGTATGCTGATAAAATTGTTATAGTTGTCAAATTCTTCATGCCACCATCTACTGATTGAATTTTCATATTCCATTCAGATTGATATCGAGTTTGTCATGCCATTATTTACATTTTCCACATTTTACAGGTGGTGGTTGAGAGGTATTCAAAAACTGACCTCCCTGAGATGGAGAAGAGAAAGTAAGATATTGGTGTTATGACCAAGATATGGGTGTTATGACCATCGCTAACTTCCCTTTGCTTTCTCGCCCTTTTGTGCCTTGTGGTATTTGTTACTTCAAATAGGCAATATATCTCTGTTCTCATCTTATATATGGCTGTTTACGAGGAAATATGCATGTACACTCACCTTTCTTCGTAATACAGTGACTGCTGTGTGTGAAAATATAATAGAAAACAGACAGACTAGTTAAACTGAACAGCTTTCTTGATGGTATGCTTTACTTAGTCATTTAGTTGCACTATTTTTTGTGAACAATGCTCTTCAGTGTGTGAAAATTATCCTGGCATCTCTTGCCAACTACACGCAGAACAATCATTGTAGCAGAACTCTTTAGGACTCGTTTCACTATTTCTGTGTACCGGTGCCTTAAGAAAGAAGGCTGGTTGACAGTTCATTTATGAAGCTATTCTTCTCTTCTCAAGATAGTAATTTAACTCCGAATTAAGACGTGTCCACCACTTGTCATGCTAGTAAGATGCTCTAGTGTAGTCATTCCTTCATCAGAAGAAATCAATTTGTTTTTGGAGGTCATTCCTCAATTCTTGAATTTTACTGAAGTGAGGGCTTGTGGTGAGTCTCTCTCTGTACCCTAGTTTATGCATCTGTCTCTTTCCGCATTCATGGCATTCAAACAGAATTATATTTTGGAAACTCAAAATTGATCTATATTTAACATTTTTTACTTGCTCTCTCTGTCATTTATTATCATTGACTAGTCAATGGATTGAAGTTCAATCCTACAATTTGTCGATGAAGATCAAACTCCTCCATGAACTGAGATGTGATAGTTAAATCCTTCATTTGCTTTTGACGACAGATTCCTGGTCCCCCGAGACATGTCTGTTGGGCAATTCATTTACATCCTGGGTGGCAGGCTCCATCTGAGCCCTGGGAAAGCTCTCTTTGTATTTGTGAAAGATACCTTGCCTCAAACATGTAATATACTAAAATCTCTATTACCTCTCTTAGTTATCCTTATAGAAGTAGTGACATGTGGTTCCTTTATAAGGGGTGATCTGTTTATGTTGTTAATTGTTGGTTGCAGCAAGCTTTGTGGAGTCTGTATACGATTCATACAAGGATGATGATGGGTTCCTCTACATGTGTTACAGCAGCGAGAAAACCTTTGGTTGTGTTCTTAACCCAGTATGATGCCACGACTATCTTGATTATTGTATTGTTCTTGTTTTATTATCATGTGGGGATATGTGTCACTGTTTTCGTTTCTGTAAATTCACCTGTAATCACAAGTGTTTATATCAAACGTGTGAAAATATTGTGCATCTTCTAACAATGAGGTGATGTTTGGAATAAACGGTATGGATCGAAATTGTTTCTTTAAATTCACCGTAAAACAGATATTTGTATTTTACTTGTGTATCACGTTATTGATAAGCAGTGTTTATAGTGACAGTATGGATCATTGTTGTTTTGTACATATGCAGAAGTTTGTCATCGTGATATCGCCACTTATAGTCAGAAATAGATTCATAGTTAACAATTAAAACTGCACAGGAAATTGATGAAAACGCATAGCCTTTTGGGACCAAGATACATACATGGTAGCTCTGAACGAATTGGGATGTTTATTTTCCAGTACACAAAAATAATGGGGAAAACCATCATAGCTAAAGGTGACTTTCAACACTTCACAGCAAATCAGACGGGTAATCTTAGCATCATTTGAATTCATTCAAGAAACAAAAAGTTCAAGCTTCATTATAGTATACAGTTTCACATAATTAAGATGATACAGTAGCAATTCCCCACATATGCAAAGCTAAGTCAACAACGCAGTGTTCAACACAGTTGAGAAACACTAAAAAGCTTAGCACTGATATTTTGTCATTCTATAAATCGAGGGCAACCATCCTTGCACCTTTTAGATTGAAGACTTCAGTAGAAAAAATACGCGTATATGAACAGACAGCAAAAACATGGACCTCTGTCAAAATTGGAAACCCCAGCAGCATTCGGCAAAAACTGTTTTACCTTGGGACTTTAAATTACTGCAGAAGCAACTCATCAGAAAAGCTAGCTCAACTTAAAAGTCATCAAATCAACAGATGGAGACTTCCAATTACTTTCAGTTAAAACTTATATTCTTAAACTTCAATTTGTCACCCCTTTTGAAGTAGCTGCCAAAAGCCTCTGACCTCCACCATTTCGCCAAACACCATGAACAGGCATACCTTCCAAAGCATTATCCTGCTTGTCTGAGGCTTCATTCCTCTGATTTGGGTCAGAATCTGAATCTATATCCGAATTTTTATGATCCAAGAATGCTTCCGCAGAGCCATCACCTAGGCGGATTCTGTGGAACTTTTGAGGTTTTTTTCCGTTGTTTACCTTTTCCATTACCATTTCCTGAATTTTGATTGGACACACCATTTCCTGAATTTTGTTTACCTTTCGTAGAATCATTCTGGATTTTCAGCTTTATAGATTCGCTTGATCCACTCAATTCGGCTTGTGAGTTGTCAACTAACATGTTTGATTTGCCTTTCGAAGCTCGATACTCATCCTTAGACAACACTTCTACATCTTCTGAAGGCTTGCAGCTCGACTGCAGTTCTTTTACAGTGCTAACAAAGTTATCAGCTAAGTTATTTTTTGAAATGCTGTTTCCAGAATCTAAAACTTTGCCTTTGCCTTTACCTTTACCTTTACCTTTGCCTTTCTTAGCACTATTACCATCTTTCAAGCTAATACCACTACTATAACCATTCTCTCTTGAAGCATTGTATTTCATATTAGCATTGTACGTGTCAATCAACTCTCTCTGCTTCCGAACATCAGGAAGGAGTCTAGTCAAGTCTAGAACAAGATGCGACAAACCAAACTGCTCCACACATGCTAGATATGTTTCAGTGTCCATTAAATCTTGACGAAATTCACTAGATATCATTTTAAAAGCAGTGTATTTCTCTTCGTCAAACCCTAGTGCAGCACGCATTTTCTCAACCAAAGATTTGTTTGCACTGTGAACGTCTTCCACCTTTAAAACAGCTTGGTCACTCGCAGGTTTCTTGCTAGGGTGAGCTACAGAAACTGGAGGGAAATCACAATATGAAGAGTCAAAAGATCCCCTCTGAGAAAGATTAGGGGCTGATGCGGAATGACCGATCCGGCCCGTGATCCCACTATTCCTGGATGAACTTAAAGAACCTGTAAATGATGAATCGTGAAATGACAAGGGTCGAGCTTGAGCAGAACTTGAATAACTGGATAGAACCGCTCCATTTTCCATTGCATGGCCAGAGCTAGATGCTGAACCAGAGGTAGAATTTATTGCAGGCCATGCATGAGGATTAACTGTTGGTTTTGCAACTGCTGGTGCTTGTTTAGACAGGCCGGAGCGAGATGCTGAACCAGAACCAGTATTTATCGCAGGCCATGCATTTGAAGTACTAGCTGGTCCGGTCGGGGTATGGCTCGTAGCTGACCAAGACACAGCAGAACTAGAGGAATTGGTTTTTCTATTGCTCTGGCGTCGGAGTTGTGCAGCCATAGTGTTCTTGTGTAAAATATCAGGTTGAGAATCTTGTTGACCACCTCCTGGAGCCATATAGAGAGGAGGAAACAAAGACTCTTTGAGTGTAGAATTTCTTGCTCTCTGTGACACGGCTTGAAGGTATCTTGAAGTTGGCTCAGCGTCAGTGGTAGCTAAAGACTCAAGAGGTGGAATGAGAGACTTAACATCACTAATGTCTCCATTATCAGCAACTGTATTGGAACTAGACAACGCAAGACGAAATCTACCATCAGAAGTGGCTGTCTGTAGACTTGATTGGATTGCCATAGAGAGTTCATTATCAGAAGTATCACGATGGAAGTTCCGTCCCCTTCCACGACGATCATCTTGTTCATTACTTCGCCGATATCGAAAACTGATAGGTATCTGCGCAAGGATAAACCAAGACAGCATGTTTTAATACTCGTGTAATCAAGAGAAAAATGAAAGATAAATTCAACGTAAGGGGTGGGCTCTAAATGAATAATGTAGTAGTTACTAATTGGACAAAGGGGGTGGCGGTCAATTAAGTTGGATAACGCTACCTGAAGAGCAGCACTGCGCTGTGAGCGAGACATACGACCTCCGTGCTCTAAAGCGTTGTGCTTCTGAAAATCGAACAAGCAAAAAAATCAAGAAATTTCTATACACCAGAAAATGAAGGAATACTAGATAGATTATAGAGGCCCTTGTCCTGGACAAGGCTCAAAAAACTAACATAGTAATCTTCAAGCATGATTGTTAACAAAAATGAATTTGCTAGATTTGCTGACCTTCAATTCAGGTTCAAACTGGAAGACAACGAACTTTTTAGTGAGGCATGCCTCATCCTCGCACAAGAAATGATCTCGGCGGAAGTGCACCTGAAAAAGAAAATTTCTCAGATAAATAAATTAAGCCCCTGTTTGATGGCCATGTAGTAATTATGAAGATTCCAAGAAACTGCCATGTAGTAGTAACCTCTAACCTCCAAGTCATCATAATTCTTGTAATACTCAAATTGTCCTGGATTCTGCCTGCAGAAACAGCGTAGAATTCCAATAAATTCTACGCGTGTTGATAAAACCCAATCAATAGTACTTCTAAGTAGAAGCCAAGAAATCACCTTTGGCAGATATGACAAGTGTAATGTTCAGTGGACATGTGTGTGTACAGCTCATTATCCCCATAAAAAGGGGTCTTGCAGAATTCACACATAGGATGCCCCATGAAACCACCTCTTTCACTTTCAGTTCCATCCACCTCAGAATCGCCAGTCTTTATATGCTGACTCAGTTGTGCTCTGGTGTATAACTTTTGCTCACATATAAAAACCTGATTGAATCAAAAGCAGCTTGTCAGGTCTTCTAGCCAAACTTATAATGAATTGACAGAGTTAAGGGGGAAAATATAGGATTACTTATTTAGAGAAGAAATAAAAACGAAGGGGATATACGTCAATCTGATGTAAAAATTGAAGCTCAGAATGAAACATGCAGAGAGCTGTAGTCAGCAGCATTTGTATCAAAATACAGTCAAGATCATCCCTCTATACTAAGGAGAATACATTCAGCTGATGTCCTTGCATATAACAGGGAAAATAAATTATCAGTTTCTGATAGTTATAAGACAAATTCTATTATTGATTGTGTGAGTTTCCACTTTCCATCTTCCACATAAAATGTGGCATGTTGACCAATGCAAACATCTCATGTGGAAATTACTTTAAAATCACACGGGCTAATATACAATATATATTACAGCTTTATACGCATTTGAGTATTGACACTACTAATCTAGATATATTTTCCAATTTTGGAAGGCCAGATTTGGTCAATCATGAAGGAAAACATAGAAACAGAACTTAAATTTCATTCATTCATCAAAAAAGGTGTCCCTCAGTTTTAGATCTACATTTATACCATTTTAGATGGCTATCTAGACACAAACATCAAAAAAACACTAAATAATATAAGTCTGCATAGTAACAGACGATTCTTATGATGCAGAAAAAACTAGTAAAACGGATAAATCTATGGAATGGGGTAAACAAAGGAAAAAAAATAAAAATACCTTCCTTCCTTCCAAGCACAAGCTGCACATGATCAGCTTATGCTTGTGAAACAAATGACCTTTGAGCTGTTCAATGTTCCTAAACTTTGGCTTTCTCCTGGATCCATCCTCGGCCTGTCCCTCCATATTATCACATACACTGCAAGAAAGCCTGCACATGGCCTTGATCATATTGTAGTGATCCAAATCGTCAAAAAATGCCTGTGTGTCCTCGTGGTACCAGTATTTCCCCACTCTACCTTCTTTAACTTCCAAAGGAAATGCTGAAAAATCGCTTATCGCATTTGTGTAATCTCCTAGGGCCTAATTGCACCCAAGAAAAACAAGAAAAATTATTTAGTTTTCATCTATCATTCTAAAATCTTCAATCAATGGACAACCCTTTCCAATTTCCGAAACTAGGTAAGGGACTACTTTCAATTAATTTATAAAGAAATTTCACACGAAGCCCCACTTTTACAAGATAATGATTTATGAAATCCTAATTTTACCAATCCTATTAACTCGCTCTTCAAATTCAAACATTTCACAAAAATTGAAGCAAAAAATGCTATAATTAATAAAGGAGGATTGCTTTGTTGGTGCTCACCTTAGTAACAAAGACGACGTTTGACTCGGTCTTGCAAATACAGCAGCGACGATCGTCGCAGATGAATCGGAGGCGAGCGACACAAGTTGAGCAGACATCTTTGTGGCCGCACTCCCCGTACGCCACCCACTCCAACACCTCAGCACACACCGCACAGCTATCGTCCATCGCCATTGTTCTCTTGTCTAAGATTGATTCAGAATTGAAATCGAATGTGGATTGCGCGAACGAACGAGACAACAGGATGATCTAGGGTTTCTAGGTGGTCGGAAACTCAAAATATAGTAAAATATAGCTAAAACGATTCTCATTTAGCTAAAACGATCTAGGAGTACATTTAGCCCCCGTTTGGTCCACATTACATTTCTCATTTTTATTTTTCTACT
>CAIGRL010053912.1:0-10978 GCA_903798325.1 Fraxinus xanthoxyloides
TATTAAAGAAAATAATCCTACACTATTGAAAAAATATCATGAAGATTATTCTTTCCATATCTTTAACAACAACCTTGAATTCTTGTTTTGAGTCGAACTTCACTTCTACACATCTAGAAAGCATGTGGATCAATCACACTACATGTACATTAGCTTTTACATTAAGTTTGACATCATTTTACATCATTTGACATGAAATTCTTCATAGCCATTGACTGACCGAATTTTTAAAACATAGATGGATGTCAACAACAATATCAACAAGAATGTACAAATAATTTAATTGATATGTGTTTTCTTTAACTTTGCAAATGTAATAAAATATTTAATATATTAAGACCATTATCATGAACTACACATGATTATATTTGACTATTAATTTAAGCATTATGTTTTCGTTTTCTTACAATTATAAATTCGTTTCTTTTAAATATCGAGAATAATTTGCATGCATAGACTTCATGTTCATGCTTTTTCGTTTTGTTATAAATGTCTTAAAAATCGTGTTATTTACCACATGCCTAGTTGGATATTAAGCACATGGTACTAAGACAACTTAAGAGGACAGTTAGTGATGCTAGACAAAACTCCATGAACTTTTATTCCTTGCAACACGTTGTTTGACATCCTTTCACATGGAATATTGCTCCTACCGTGTGGATTGTGTGCATGTAGCTTTTATAACATTAATAGCTCCAGTTACAATCGTGCATTTGACAACAGATGGATCACTAGCATAACATCTATTTATTATTATTTTTTATCGTAATTTAAACATTTATCAATGTTGTCGTCTTCTACTTGCTATCTACAACATAATATATTTCTTTTAACATTTCAAACGTTAAAAGTAAAAAGTTTAATATATTAAGACCATTATCATGAACTATGCAGGATTATTATTTGACTATTAATTTAAGAATTAGAATTTTTTTTTCAATTATGAGTTCATTTATTTGCTTGGATTTTAGCAGAATTAAATATCAATCTAGACTCTCTCTTATTCACAAAGATCTCCCCAATAATTAAATTAGTCAATCATCTAATTTAAGTGAACATTACCTATAATACCTACTAGAATTTCAATCATCCAAACATTATCAATTCACATGTTTTTTATTAATTATAATGCAGTTTTAAGTGATTAACCATATAAAAATATTTGTAAAATTTTATTTTTTATTGATATTAAATATTTTCTAGTTGTTTCTAAATATATTTACAATTAAATTACATATATTGTCGTAATAAAAGGGAATTGAATAGGTGTTCTGAATCAACTATTTCTTTAATGAAAAAGCATTTTTTTTTTTTTTGAAGATTTAAATGCATTACAATTGTTGTTGACAACAAATTCATCTAATTGTCAACAGAAGAGAGTCAAATTACCATTTAAAGCCTCTCAAAACTCAAAAAAACATTAGAATGCTCGTCATTGGAAAAATAAATGAACAAAGTTTTGGTTAAGTGAAAGTAATTTAGCTTTCTTCTATTTTCATAAGTGTTTATCATAAAAAATATATGAACGTCTAAAGTTTTATATTTCATGTTTCTTTGTACATTTTGTAGGTGTAATATAGGGTTTTTCATTGTAATTTCTTCTTTATTATTATTTTTTGTTGACATCCAACCTCCGAGATCGATAAGTACAATTTGTTGAATGCATTAAGCTCATAGTAATTTAAGCTCTGATATTTGGATTAAGAATAGAAAGTTTTTTCCTAGTTTTCAAAGAACAATGCAGAGGTTTTCCAAAAAAATTATGTAGACACACAGTGTTAACGTGATGATAATTTTTAAAAACGTGGTTTTATCACAACGTATGATCAATAAGAGCAATCATGTAACTTTCAATCAAAGTACACACAGTTATATTGCAATCAATGATCAAAACTATAAATCGAAAACAATATTGAAGAAATCAGTACTCAGTCCCCTCAGATTCTAGGGTTCTTACATGAAACTCTAGGCAAAGTAAGATTCAAGAGGATTTCTCTTGAAAGATCCAAGAAATTTACCAAATCGAAGGATTATATACAGTATAGGGTTAGAAATCGTTACTAGAAGATCAAATATCAAAAGGTGTAAAACAGTTAATACCAGAGAATTTTTTACTTTTACTGTGAATCAAGATCATACCCTCAAAAGTACAGATCTATTGAGATCTAGGGTTTTACCCTCCAACAACAACCAAAAAATCAGATCGAAGGATTTACATAGATTGAAGTGCTCAAATACCACTTGTTGGTAAATTTAACTCAAGAACACAAAATAAATCGACAAAAATTAAAGAACACATAGCTTTTTCGCCATAAGGGTTGGATGTTCAGTCAAACGATCTACTCGCAAGATTAAACATCCACAAAAATGGTTATCGCTCTAAATCAACTAGAAATCACCAAAGATCACAATCAGAATCAACACTCAGACACTCAACAAATTTTTCCCTCATACCACTGTTTTCTCTAAAGATCTCTTTCAAAACGAATACATCAAGTAACCAATGATTATTGCTTACCAAAGGATAGACTAGTAACCATTACAAACACTCCATAATAGATCTCACAAAGAAAATCTAAGAAAATGAAGTATTACAGACGAAACTCATAAGATTTTTCAAATGGAGGAAAAATGAGAGCAAAAAGAAAACCCTAGAGATCTAAATAGTCAGGCCAATCGAATTATCCAAAATAAGTTTCATTTAAGGGCCTCCAATAAACCACATGCCATCATCTCAGCCATTGAAAACGATCTTAAAGTCGCATTTCGGAAACGCGAGAATGCACATATGTGGCAACTGGCTTCGGCTTCAATTGTATTTGGGCTGCCAATATTATAAGTGGAACCATCATTGGGCTAGAAATTTGGGTCCAGCAAAGTGTTAAGCAAATCCAACAATCTAATGGTCAATAGAAAATCACTGTTCATTATGAAACATTTCCAAATTCAAAACAAACTTTAGAATGCTCGTTGATGGAAAAATTGTAACCCTAGATTTCTTCTATTTCCATCAATTTTTTGTAGGTGTAATAAAGGTTGTTTCTTTGTCATTTCTTCTTTATTGGTATTTGACGATGGCCAAAAGATGTCACGAGTTATGTTCGAAACTTTTCTACTGTTGTTGTATCTTGTGAATGCTAATCAATTCTACATGCAAGTAAAACATATGCATCTCCATGGTTCATATTGATTATAATTTGCATGTAGAGTCGTTAGGTTGTTGCTCTACGTTCACTTTGACAACTTAAGAAGACAATCAGTAATGATTGACTGAAATTGATAATCTTTAATTCTTTTCTGACACATCGTTTAACACCTCTCTAAGTGGATTGTGTGTGTTAGCTACTCCAATTACAGTCATGCATGTGTTACAGATAGAACTTCGCTTCTGTACATCTTGAAAACAAGTCAATTGCTAACATAATTAAACCATTCACTTTCTTACACGGATCTCCCCAATAATTAAATCATCCAATTTAAGTGGAGATTACCAATAATACCTACTAAAATTTTAAATAATCCAATCATTATCAATTACAAATTTTTTATTAATTATAATGCAGTTTTAAGTTTATAACCATATAAAAAAATTCCGTTTTAATTAACATCAAATTGTAAGCTAACAACCACAAAGCGTCATTTAATCGATTTTTTTTATATATATAAATTAAAAGCTAACAATTAAAACTTATCGTTAAATTGAGGCAAAAAGTCATCGCCCGCCGCTAATCACAGGGAGAGAGCGTGTTGACCGTAATTACCCACAAAAACGAAGTCGTTTCCGAGTAGGGCTAGGGCATCAAGGGGTATTATTGTAACAAGCAAAAGTTATGCGGGTATTTCCGTCACAAGATCAAGCATAAATACGTGGCGAAATCCCTTCTCCTGATCTCTCATCCTTTTCTCAGCCAAACCCCAAAGAGATTCTGACGAAGAACGAAGGGAAAATTTCCAGAACAATCAAAAGCGAAGATTTGTTTTTCTTTTGATGAATTGAAGATTTGATCTAACAGTCATTATTCACCGTTCGTTCGATCGATCGTCGATCCAATTTTAGCATCGGCGGCGCGGCTCGGTGAATTATTTATTTTGCTCTTTTCCTCGTTCGCTGTGGATAATATAATAAATAATCATCAAAGAAGAAAGAGATAAATGTTTGTACTGAGGACGGACCGAGTTTTTCTTAGATTTTTGTACCAGAAATTTTTGCTGGATTGAACATCGGAGGACTGGAGGCGACTTGTGCCATTGCGAGGAGAATACTTTTTATTTGTACAATTGACAGGTATATGAAACGCTTAGTTTTTTGATAAATCCACGCCTATTTCTTGTATGTTGGTTGTTTTTGTGTTGACATCGTCAGTTGTCAGAGAGGGAAATCTCCCCGTGTGTTCATTTTGTTGGCCGACGGGATTTTTGTTCAGATCTGTGGTTTAAGAAGACACGCCTAGGGTTTCTTAGTTCCAGGATTGGAATTGCTGATGTGTATTCAAGATCCGAACCAAGGAGGAAGTTTCTCGGGCAAGGGTTGATTAGAGTTTGATTTGGTATTTAGATGGATTATTTGACTACTACGATTTGAATTTTGCGTATTCTGCCGTTTCTATGGAGAATAAATTGATGGCTGCTTCTTACTTTACTGGAGGAAAATATATTCAATCTCATTGAAATCTGCGGCAGATCGAGATCTGGTTGATCTACACAACCATTTAATTTTAAACAGTGAAATAATTGTCACAAGAAATATGCTTTTTTGGGGCTGCATCCTTGGATGCTCCGGGAGAAGGATGCATGAGAAGGGATCTGGGAAAAAAATTAAATTAGGAGTTCAGATGGCTGAGGAGGTTTTCCAGCAAGCAAAATTACATGCTATCTAATTACTTGTGTAGATCATGTCTGTTTGATTCTTGAATTTGATTGCTCATTTCTTGCTCTTCTTACCTGCAACGGTAAGACATTGGCTATATTTGGAGAATGGAGAATTTAGTTAAATTGCCTGATTAGTTTATACCTTTCGCTCTAACCGCCCTATGGGTTGGTATAATCAATTATGGCGGACATCATTCCGCATTCCTTTTCATCTCTTGAAGTTCTATCTGATGTTTGGAATTAATGTCTGCCATCCGTTGGCCTAAATTTGAAGTGACCTGTCTGATCTTTCTCAGGGTCTTTTTGCTCTTCTTGGTATTATATGGAGCAAAGGATGATTACACTGTTTGTGCAGCAATCACTCATCATTATGTGAATAAAAATGATCCATTTGACAAGTATCTATTTATTCCATCCTTGATGGAAACAGTAAATATAAAATATTCGTCACGCTTTGTTGAGTATTACTTTGTCATTATTCAATTGAGTGAAAGAAGCCTTGAGTCTGAATCAGTATCCAAAAAGTCAATCTGTATTTGCTCAAGTTTTGCTGGTCAATCTCCTTAGCGCTATCTGCCTCAAGGTAATTGCCTGTGGAGGCATGTGCTAGCACTTGCAGCGTCAACCGTCAACTTGAAGACAATTATGAAACTTGATTTGCTGTTGTGTTTTATTCTTGTTGAAATTTTTTTCATAGGTTCTACGCTTTTACAGGTGTCTTATACTTTGACATTGTGAAGAGTTTTGGCGCAAGTCAAGAAGTTTTCTACTATTGACTTACCAATGTTGCCTTTCAACTTATGGTGCGTTTTTCAAAACATTTTGTTTTAGATCTTGAATACGCCTTTGCTCTATGGTATGCATGCAATGATGCAATTTTGGATCATACAGTTTTCCTAGGGCTAGTGGTGGCATGGTACATTGCATAAATTGGCACTGTATATTTTTATGATCTGATTAGACGAATACAGGTTGCTCATGAACTGGGGAGTTTTTTCAATAGATTTGAGGATGAGCAATATGAAGGATTAATACTAATGGTCCTGTATGCCACTTGAAAACTTGGATACCTTCTATCTTTCTTAGTGTGCTGCTTTGAGAAATCTTTCTACGTGTATTAACTACTCGCAGATTGACACTGAGGTTGTTGATTTCTCGCACTTAATTGAAAATTCTTCATTTAACTAGACATTGAACTATGTAATATGTACAAACAATTAACATCTAGTGGAATGTCCATTAATTTGCTACCATCTTTAATAAGCATACATGGATTGGCATCAACATCATAAGGAAACACAGACCAGGATATGGTCTTTAGTGCCTTATGGTCATCTGGGTATGTTAAGTTATTAGGCATTTTGCTGTGTTAGAAAATCTTAGTTATAACTGTCATTTATTTTTTCTGACTGTGTGCTGCATTCATTTCTTGAAGACTCGCTTGTGTACTTGCTCGGGGAGTGTTGGTTGTACACTGGGGTTAAATAGCAAAAGAAACCAGCTTGCAGAGGCATCCTGCAAGACTTGTGGTGGCAGATTCTTAGTTGATGGGATAGAGCCTGTATCCGAAAGCATGCTTGAAACTGTGGGTCCTGAAGTTATGAATTCCATCAATCCAGAGTTAAATTGGAAGCCTGTGACCAAAGGAAGGCGCTCCAAGAAGCCAGTAGTTAGAAGATTGAAAGGTGTTGCAAAAGTTGGCAATACGGGTCCCAAAAGGGTGGGCAATTTTTCTGGTTCTGATTCTGACAAGGTATAGTTTCAGTTGATAGCATTTGTCACCCAAGTATTTAATCTCATTTTCACTTTCGCACTCATTTGTAATTTTGCAGTTCGGTGAAGCTGGACTTGTACAAAGATCCTTTAGTAAAGTGGAGCATGTACCAATCAAGAAAAGGAGAAATTTGCTTCGATCTCCATCACCAAATCCTCGGGTCCTTTCTATTTGCAGTCAGGATTCTTCATCTCCAGAGACTCGTACTTCTTCTCCAATCTCTGAACATTTTGAGCAACTTTCAGATCAAAATAATTCCTCGGGCTACGTGTCCTTGAATTCATACTCCAATCAGCTATCAAGGGATTTTGACAGATCAGCTGCAGTTAAGGTTGGTAAGGGGGTTAATCATGGAATTTTTCCAGAGGGAGCAGAGGCAGTATTATATAGGTCAGAGGACTTCTCCGGAATTGCACTTCTAGCAGCGGCTGCCTGTATTGACAGCATGGATGATGATGTTGTTAATGCTAATAAGGAGGATCTCACAGAAGAAGATTCTTCAATCCAAGAATGTTCTGTTGCATCTACTTGTCCCACTGAATATAAAGTAGCGTTAAAATGCACAGAGGCTGGAACTTTTTTCAGCAAAGAGTTATTTCATGCAGATAGTTTCCAGTGCACAGTTATTCCAGATAAATCTGCTCCTCAGATTATGCTTGAAAGTGTGAAAGATGGAGCAGTGCAGAGATCTGTTTCTTCGAAAGTGGATAGGCTGCATTGGGATCTAAACACTGTAATGGACGCTTGGGATGAACCATATGATGTTTCAGACATAGGAAATACCTCGAAAGATATCAATGATGTTGGTATTCTCAGGGGGAAGCTTGATGGAGAGTGTTGCGAGGATCATAAAGATTGTGATGTAAAAGGCCCAAGAGTTGAGTTTTCCAATATGAAAGGAGTATATAAATTAGAAGAACTTTCAGATTCTGATAAAACTTGCTTTGAGAAAAAATGTTTTCCAAAACCCGAGAGATGCTTGCTGGAACCAGTAAATTCTTATGCTGATGTGGGAACTTCTTGTGAATCTACACGGATAGATTCTGATAAGAGCAATTCTGCTCAAGTTAACAACCGAAATTCTGATGTAAATACATCTATTAAAATTGTTGACAAAGATGCAGTTCCCAACAATTCTGCTCTCACCGAGTTACCTTTCTACTCAAGCTTTTCTGAACCAAAGGAAAAAATGAACGGAACTTCTGGCTGTGTTGCCATCTTGCAGGGTGAATATTGTTTCGGCACTATGATAGAATTTGACAAAACTACATCCTCTGAAACAATTCGGGCTGGGATTCAAAACTTGACTTCAAATGAGGTACCAGTCCTAGAATTATCTACATCTGTTGACACTGAAGATTCTCGGAAGACATCTGAACTGCCTGATATAAGGATTTCTTTAAAGGAGACAATGAGCTCCATTACATGTAAAATACCAGATATTGACAATTCTGGTAGTAATTCGATGAATGTGGATTTTTCTTATCCATCATCTAACTCCAGAAACTTCCATGCCTCGAGGACCTTTATTCCTGATGGTCAGTCTGTTGCAATTGCAGAAGGGAATGGTCGTGATGATAGAGTTTCTGTTGCAGGTTCCATAATATCTGATTCTCAGGAGCACTTCAAACCAGAGGAAATTGTTGCCAAGCAAGAAGACGATTATGTTTCTATTGAAGGAAAAAGGAGACCTATTTTGCAAAACTTGCGTAACGGTGATAGTGATGGAGAAAATGTTGATCCCATTGCTCTTGATGCGAAGATTGGCATTCTCGACGACCGTCATGATTCTGATGTTTCTCAGGATAATCATGGACAAATGGTTGATGGGGATGAGGTTACTAAATTTCAGGCAGGCTATGATTCTCCATATGAGGATGGAGAATTGAGGGGGTCAGTTTTGTATTCGTGGGAAGACAATGAAGTTGAATATGGTGAGAATGAGTGTGTTGACTATGACTCAGATGGTAGAAATGGCAATGGTTCTGATGCAGCAGATTACCCGGGGTCGGATATAGTTGATGGTGGATCTGAGGGCTCCCAAGGGGCAAAAAAGAAATTTCTATCAATGAAGGGATATTCAGAAACTGATTTGAACAAGGGTGGGTCGGTGAAAAATTACTTGAGACATTTCACCAGTAACGACACTGAGAAAGTGATGGGTGGAAAGATAGAATCGAATGCGGGATCTGGTACCACCATTGATCAGTCCATAGATATGTTTGCCGAGGAATATGATGATAGTGAGAGAAGATGCGTGATAGATCGAACAGATGCAGTTGATGGTAAAGGGTTGTGCATGGACGAATTTGGGTCAAAGACTTCTAGGGGGAAGCTGCAGTCTCGTATTGAAGGACCTTTATCTTTGGTTACAACTGATGGAAAGGATGTTTTTATGCAGCAATGCAGGTGACATTCGAAGATATTTTCTTGATTGTTCATCTTCTTGTTTTGTTTCCCCTGTCCAATTATTTCCCCCACCACCCTGTTGGGCTCTTTTCTCCATTCTCACTAGGGAGGGGGTTGATTTCCTTGTCTTTTTTCTTTCTGGTTTTTATTTCAATATTGATCTCACTGACAAATGTTTTATCTTCTCCTATATTTTAGATCACGTCGTATTGGCAGTCCATATTCCCGGTCTGAAAGAAACATCAATCCTGAAAAATATCCTGTTAGGTATAGGCCAGCTAGTCATGTACGCGAAAGAGATGGATGCGATAGTCTGGGGACATACTGGGGATCGAGAAACCATTATAGTTCTAGATACCATGGGCTGGAGGGCCACAGTGATACAAGGTCAAGAACTGCAATTAATGACTCAACAAACAAGTTTGGTGGATTTGACTCCCATGAACTGAGGCAATCTGGAAATTATTCTTCAAGAGGTTCGTATAGGCCCTCCTTTCGTCGGAGATCACCAGTTGACAGGGATGATTGTTTCGGCATTCATAGGAGAGTACCGCTAGCCCGAGGCACTGGCAATAATAGAAGCGGGGTCAATTCTGGAAATTATTCAAGACGCGTTGGTAGAGAGATTAGGGAGGATTTCCATGAGCCTGTGCCTGATGATGCTCCTCGATTGCCTCATTATTTATCAAGGAGGGACAATAGCTTTTCTCAAAATCCCGGTAGAGGTTCTCATATATCCTTAACCCGTAGGAAATCTTGTTCTAGATCTAGATCGCGATCTCCCCGTCCATGGAACTTGCACAAGGAAAGAAACATAGGTACAAGATACCACAGCAGATCTCCAGATTTCAGGTCCAATGCTAGAACAGAAAGAATGAGGCTGCCCTATTCAAAACCCAGTTTTGCCTCTGATAATGGAGAAGGCTACATGTCCCCACCAAGAAGCTACTTCTCACCTCAGCGCAATTGCCGATGGGTTGGTGAGCGGAATTTTATGGACAACTGTCTAAGGAACAGGCGATCCCCAGTCAGAATGTTCAGGAGGAATGAAAGGTTTGATACTGTTGGTTCTTCTGGACGAATGAAGTTGGACGATTCTTGTAGACCCACAACACGTCCTGGAAGATTTTCTTTCATGGCCAATGGCGGTAGGGGATGCAAGTTTGAGGCTGGTTATGAAGATAGGATACATCGAGCGAGGCTATCCGATGACGATGGTTCAGTTAGGCGGTTTCCGCATGATGTGTCCAATAATTTTGATGCAAGCAACAACTCCAACAAGGAAAATGATGTTCAACGTACTGATCAAAGGGATTTACACCGGAGTGCTAGGGACAGTAAGAGATCCTTTAATATATGACTGATATGATAAGGATAAGTTGCTTCCCTTCCCTTGGTAGATAGATTTTGTTGAGCATTGCTCGAGAGAAGAATGACCATGGCTTGGCTTGCCTTCATGTCTTGTGCCTGGTGGTTGATAGATAGAAATTCTATACCAGTTGGAAGTTTTTTCTTTCGTCTTTCGTAGCAAATTAGTTTTTTAAATTTAAATTTTCCAATTGTTGCATTGCTCTGTTTTCTTTTTGAGGAGGCTCCTCCTTTAAATGTTGTGCTCGGGCAATGTTCTTTTTGTTTGCCTCAGTCGGATGCAATCTTTGGCATCTCTATTTCCGTTACGGCCTCTAAGATGGAAGAAATATGTTTGTTTGCTTGTTAAATCTTGAAATAGATTTGTGACGAAGTGACAAAATAATTTATGTTGTTGACCTTGAATACAGTGGAAATTAAGATTTATTTTGCAGTTAAAGTTGGGGTAAAAAATACTCCCTCCGTCCCAAATATATAAGTTGAGTTTCTTTTTTTTTTTTGTCCCAAATATATAGGTTTGTTTCTTAATTAGGAGTGTTATGTTTTGTTCTTTTACTA
>CAIGRL010053914.1:0-15027 GCA_903798325.1 Fraxinus xanthoxyloides
TTTTCAGACTTAAGCTCAAGAGTTCTATTTCTGAGAGCATTAATAATAATATCAGTGGAAAGGCTATCTCTCCCATATTCTAGTACATTCTTGAGGTTTCTGTGTCTGTCACTAATGGAGTTTAATAGGACCACAACCAGCTGTTCCTTTGAAAAAATTTCATCACAGTTGGCTAGGTCTTGGGTCAGTTTGGTAAATCTATTTAGGTTTTCTTCTAAGTCAACAGAAGGATCCATTTTGAAAGAAAATAACTGTTTTAACAAAAAACATTTATTCAGAATAGTTTTTGACTCATATTTGGCCTTTAATTTGGCCTGAAGATCTGTTGCAGTTTCAGTCTCACCAATTGTTCTGATCACGTTGTCAGAGAGGTAGAGGAATATAGTACTTCAGACTACTTCTTCTAATTCAGTCTTTTTAGTGTCACTCAAATGTTCAGGCCAAGAACCATCCAAGGCTTTAGCACATTTCATTTGCATTAAAAAAGCTCTCATCTTCTGACTCCACATATTAAAACCCCCCTCCCATCATATTGGTTTAATTCAAACTTAGTGGTAGCCATCACAAAGTCAAGAAAAAAGGCACATTTGAATCAAGTTACAATAAAGGAAACACTCAGACAAGATACACTAAGCTGAAGCAATTTAGACAACAATAATGTACGTGTTTATGTATCCAAACGATGAACAAATATTGCATAGTATAAGAAAGAACCACAGATAGAGATCACAGTTCTAGGCTTCATAGAATTTCTCCAAAAAGATCTTCCAATTACACCCCAATCTCGAGTTTATCTCAGATTCCCAAGGCCTCTTAGGAGCCTTTGGACAAAGACAAATCTCAATAGTGTAATTGTGTAAAGTAAATTAAGGGAAAATAAGGAAGCTATAGAAGCTAGAATACTACTTAAGGAAGTATAGGAAAGATCTTACCAAATGAGTGCAATAAACTCAGATTCCTTCAGTAAAGTTCCCATGGTTTGGAATAGGTTTGAGATACACAATTTACTCGATTGTTCGGTTATCAAGATTCAGCAAACCAGGCTCTAATACCAAGTAAGTTCAAGAAACAAGTTTTGATTAGTCAAGACCAAAAACCTAATTAATAGAACATAAACATAAAGTACAATAATAAATAAAATCAACACAAGAATTTTTCGGCCGTAGCCCCGGAGGTTTGGCGACCACTTCTAATGTCTAATCCCATATTGAGCATCCATTATAAATGGATAAAGCTCGGTTGCACTATAAAGCCAAAAATCGACAGCCAATATACAAATATGTTCCAAGATATTACAAGAAACAAGTCCAGAGACTTATCTTTGGAGAATCACACAGATCGAACTATTCTCCACCTAGATCTCACTCCAAGCTACTTCGATTAGATACAGAAGTCTACAACTCACAAGAATCACTCAGATTCTTTTCTCAGAACACTCAGTACAACATAGTAAGCCTTCGATATGAACTATTACAGATTCTACCTACTAATTTCATCAAGTATGATGAATCCTAAAACACGAAGAAGAAAGCGTTTCATAGAATGGAGTGAGAGCGTTTTCTATAAAACCAATATTCAAAAAAGTAATACCAATCATCCAGTCAAGTGGGTATATTGAGATAGAAGCTTCTAGAACGTCATCAAATGGTCACCAGAATACTACGTGTCACAATCCAGTTGAATGCACCTACTTAAAGAGTTGTCATATGGAAACATGACTTTCACTTAATTTTGGAAGCACACTTTCTACCATAGCCAGGTCCAGGGTTCGAATCATAACAATGCATATGAGAGAGACTGACTTAGGTTGAAGGGCATTGGATTGGACTGGCTAGTGCACTATGAGCTATAAAAAACCATGTTTTATTTCACCAAATTTGATTCCACCAAAACATTTTCGATCTGCTTTTTATCTTTCGGCTGAAGCGACCTTAGAAATTTAGGAACGATGGATGTATTGATTAGATTAGTTCACAATATGTATTACCCAGTTAAATTAGTTTGCATACAAATGTACTCCAATCTTGTAACCCTTCTTTATATCAATGAAATATCTATTCCTTTTTGTACGTTACGCTTGATTCGACTAAGGACTTGTAACATGTTTTTTTGTTTAACAGTTATCGAATTTTCTGTTTATTGATAATACTATCTTAAATACAGTCATTCCAAGGATGTTTAAAAGGCTCACCATTTATATTCGTGAGCTTATATGTCCCCAACCCAATTAATTTGATTACCATGTATGTACTTTCTCATTTTGGGCCTAGCAAAGTGGAACTTATTTCTTTGTCTATGTCAAAAACTTTCTTTAGTACGAAGTCCCCTAGTCTAAATATTTTTCTACGAACTTCAAAATTGAAATATCTTTTCATCTTCTTCTGATGTACTGCGAGCTTTATCTGGGAGTTATCTCATGTATGGATTCTCAATTACCACATGGCTCTCAAATGTTTCTCTTGGAATCGTGCTCTGCTATTCGATACTCTAGAGTTCGGCACTCCAAATTGACAAATAGTATTTTTCCATATGAAATTACAAGTATTAGCCACAATGATGCTAACTCTGCTTCTACTCATTTAGTGAAATAGTTTACTGTTATGATCATGAATTAGACTTTCATCTAAGCACTGGTTCAATGAAGTTGATACCTCATTTTGCGAAGGGCCAAGGCTGTAGCTAATTATTAGCTCTTGTATAGATTATCATGGTATCAAGGCGAATTTGTGGCATTTTTCATATTTTCTGGCGAAATTCATAGCATCTTTCTCATATGAGTTAATATCCTTACTTCAAGGCTTTTAGTGCTATGGAATGTCCACTTGTGTGATTTTTAATTGCATCCTCGTGTATTTTCTTCATTATGTATACCGCTTCATCCTTATTTATGCATTTAAGCAAGGCAGTGTGCATCCTCATTAAAATCAAATATCATCTTATAATGTGTATCTAATGACTCTTATTAGCAGTTTTTGTGCTTCCTTTTATCTATGGGGAAGTGTTCCATTTTTAGATAGGATAAAATTTCTTGTATCCATGAGGCTTTCACATGTATCTACAAATTTCTTCCCTTCTTTGGTTAATTTATGGTTTTGGGAGCAATTCTACGAATACGATTTTGAATAGGTTCGCATTCTTAGTGCTCTCTAGTTTTGATAGCATATATGGATTTGTGAGAGTTCAAATTTGTTGAATTATTGTAATAGGTTCATGACCTCTACCAGATATGCAGTCATGATTTTATCTTTTGCCACGAACTTTTCGTTTACCCAATTTACCACTAACTTTAAATCAATTTTTACTTGTACGCTTCAAGCTTGCATTTCCTTTACTAATTATAGGCTAGCTAATAAAGCTTCGTATTCAGCTACATTATGGTTGCCTTAAATGCCACCCCTCCGGGCTTGTCAAAATTATTCCTTCTTCGACATAGTATCTCCTAATGATCCGTCCATAAATAACTTCCACATTTCCTTTTCGGGCTCTATTTTGGAAGTAGGAGCACCTGAAAGTTCCACAATAAAACATGCTAACGTTTTTTCTTTGATTGCGGATCACCCCTTATAACTAATTTTAAATTGCCTCAATTCTACTGCACATTTCATTAGTTTTCCTGATGCATCAGGTATCTGTAACACATGCTTAAGTGAGAAATTTGTTAGTATTTTGATACTGTGGCTCTCGAAGTACAGTGGTAGTTTTTACGATGCTACAGTGATGGATCCCCATGCTGCTGTGACTCTATTGCTAGAAGCTCCAAGGGCATAACTACAATCTGCAGAATAATTGCAGTTATGCCTCAGTTATGTAATAGGGAAATCAACAGATAGTTTGATGAATTGTAATTATCACTCAAGAACAATAGGAAATCTAAATGAATTGTTATTGGAAGTTTGAATGAACAAAATTGATAACAAATCCGAGGCTATTAGAGAGGTCGGACTCTCCCCACTCCTTTTCTACTAACTTGTGATTTGATACCACCCTCAACTCCCTTTAACTCCATATTTATTTCCACACCCTACTACAGGCTATTACATGTTTACCCCTATCTAACTAACTCCCGCTGACTTGGAAACCTCATTTTTCCTCCTTACGTACTTGAAACGGACTGGGGGTCTATCATTACCCACTGCCCTAAAATCCACCTTGTCCTCAAGATGGAAGGAAAGGAATTGTTGTCTGACTGTATCAAAAGGTTCCCAAGTTGCATCGAACTCCGAAAAATTCTTCCACTTAATTAAAATACCGGGACCACTATTCGTATCATTAGCACTCGGACGAACTCCCAGAATAGATTTTGGCTCTAACATGAATTCCCCAGTTGTGGACAACTGAGGCGATAGAGAAGAAACTAGCTGCAATTCACCTACGGCCTTGCGGAGCTGAGAGACATGAAAAAATAAGGTGAATAGTTGCCGTAGGTGGGAATTTCAGCGTGTAGACGACCTATCCAACCTTTGAATCTACTTCGAATGGCCCAAAGTACCTCGGGGAAAGCTTCTCAAACTGCCATTTTTCCACAGATTTCTGACGGAATGGGTGGAACTTAAGATAAACTAAATCCCCCACCACAAAATCATGGCGATGGTCATCTCCAGTCTCCTTCATCAGCAGTTGTACCCGGCTAGCTGCACTTTAAGTTCCTCTAGAACTTCATCGTGGTCGAGTAATAGCTACTGTACAGAAGAATTCACTGTCATCCCTTTTTCAAAGGTGAGAATCTGGGGTGGTTTTTGGTCGTACACGATTTGAAAAGGGGTGTGCTTGGTAGTAGTATGGAAAGAGGTATTGTACCAGAATTCTGTCCAGGTAAATATTGACTCCACGCTTGAGGTCTGCTCAAAATAAAACACTATAAATATGTTTCCAAACATCTGTTCACGACCTCCGTTTGCCCATCGATTTGGGAATGATAGGCGGTGCCGTGTTTCAGGGTAGTTCCTTGAGCTTTGAATAATGTTGTCCAGAAAGTGCTTATAAAAATCATGTCCCTATTCGAAACAATGGAGCGAGACATGCCATGTAACCGTACCACCTCACGAATAAACAACTCAGCAACGATTGGGGCAGTAAAGGGTGCTTCAACCCGATGAAATGTTCGTATTTACGCAACCGATCCACAACCACCAGAATAGTGTCTACCCCACCTAATTGCGGCAAGCCCTTAATAAAATTCATTGAAACATCTTCCCAGACTAATTCAGATATCGACAAAGGTTGTAGAAGCCCTCCCAGGGATAATGCAACATATTTACTTTGTTGACAGACTGCATATTTTACTACATATTCCCTTACCCTTCTTTTCATTCCTGACCAGTAGACTTCCCTGGAGATACACTTGTAAGTTTTGAGGAACCCTGAGTGACCCCCTGCTTTGGTGTCATGACACTCTTGCAACATTAGAGTAACCATGGGTGATTTGTTAGGCAACACCACCCTTTTCTGATAATACAAGAGCCCATCCACTAACATATACCCCGGACGTGCATTCAGGCCTTCTCGTATATCCCTGACCACTTTTCTTAGTACTTCATCGACGGCTACTTCCATCTTGATTTCGTTCAGTTGAAGAACTTTAGGGGTGGTGATAGCAAGGCAGTTAATTGTCGGTTGAATTCTGGATAGGCATCAGTAACATTGTTCTCCAAACCAGGACGATACTAATGTCGAAACGAAATCCCATCAATTTCGTAAGTCACTTTTGATGGTCTTCACTCACCAGCCGCTGTTCTAACAGAAATTTCAAACTCTACAAATATGTCCGTACCACAAAATGTCTGCCTAGCAAATAATGTCGCCACTTTTGAATAGTGAAGACTACAACCATCAACTCCCTCTCATATACTGAATGTTGCTTGACACGATGTGGAAGAACTCTGTTGTAGTAAGTGGTCGGATGGCTGTCATGCATTAAAATTGCCCCCAAACTGTAACTGGATGCATTAGTTTCAACCACAAACTGCTTAGAAAAGTTGGGTAGCGCTAGCACTGAGACACTGACCATGGCTGCCTTTAGGTTCTGGAAACTTGACTCAGTGTCGTCTCCCCATTGGAACTTGTCTTTTTTAAGCTACCCAGTTAAAGGCCAGGCATTCTTAGCATAACTAGATACGAAATATATGTAATAAAAGTGAGCCCCAAAAAACCCCGCAGCTCCTTGAGAGTGCATGGGCTGGGCCAGTTCACCATGGCCTCGACCTTGGACTGGTACGCTGCAACCCCCTTTCTAGTGATCACGTGGCCGAGATACTTTACCTCCACTTGTCTCAATAAATATTTCTTCTCATTGGCGTACAAATTATGCTTACTCAAAACCCCCACGACTACACCCAAATGATGAAGATGTTCCTTAAACGACTGATTGTAAACCAAGATATCATCAAAAAACACGAGAACGAACTTCTGTAATTGAGGTAAAAAAACCTCGTTTATCAGATGTTAGAAGGTGGCTGGGACGTTTGATAACCCAAAGGGCATGACTAAGAACTCATAGTGCCCTTCGTAGGTGCGGAAGGCTGTCTTTGGAATATCCTCTGGTAGAACTCTAATTTGGTGGTAGACTGACTTCAAATCCAGCTTCAAGAAAACTCGAGCCCCATGTAGTTTATCCAACAATTCATCAATCACTAGAATCGGAAAGCGTAACTTTGTTGAGCGCTCGATAATCCACGCAAAATCTCCAACTATCGTCCTTTTTCTTTACCAACAAAATTGGGCTCAAAAATGGGCTTTGGTTAGGCTGAATGATCCCTACAGCGAGCATCTCCTTAACCAATTTCTCAATTTTGTTCTTCTGGACATATGTGTATCGATAGGGTCGTACATTCACTAGAGCAACCTCGGGCTGTAACAAAATTGTGTGATCCCGTACTCTTGGTGGTGGGAGTTCGTTTGGCCACTTGAAAACTAGGTGGTGTTTTCATGGCAACTCCTTAATAGAGCTGTGAACTTGTGGCTCTCTTGTGTCTGGCTCCATTCCAAGACTTCCCAATTCTAGCAAAATACAGTGCTCCCCTTCTTTATACGACTTGACCAGAGGCTTCAGTAACACTTGTGTTTACCTAAATCGGGATCTCCCTGGAGCACAACAGTTTCCCTGTCGGTTTTGAAATGTAAGGTAAGCGCCCCCAGTTCACCTGAATCTTTCCCCAGGTCTCCAACCACTTCATTCCAAAAATTACATCGGTACACCTTAACTTCAGCGGTAAGAAATCCTCAACCACCTCAATATTTGACAATGAAACTACTACGCCTCTGCAAATTTGCCTCATTGCACTAATAATCCAGTTCCCATTAAGACCCCATAACTAGTAGAGTCTGTGATATGTAAGCCTAGCTCTTGGACAAGCTCACTTGAAATGAAATTGTGGATGGCTTCACAATTAATGAGAATCATCATCGCCTTCCACATATCATCCTTCGCAACTTCATTGTTTTCGGGACAGTCAGCCCCACTAACTGAATTGATAACTCCACAGTTGCTTCCACTGGCTGTAATTCCTCATCCTCCTCAGTCTCTACTGGTATTTCAAATTCTTCTTCCTGAACTAAAAGTACCTGCAGCTCCTTGTTCTTACATCGATGGCCTGGTGCGAACCTTTCATCATAACGAAAACACAGGCCCCGTTCCCCGTTTAAGCTCCAGCTCGGCATTGGTCAGTCGTCGAAAAGGTGGTGCCGCCTTGATCACCGGCGCCAGTTGTTGAATAGCGACTATTTGGGGCTTGGACGAGTCGCGATAGTTAGTCGCCACTCTCTGCTGGCCGAATTGTGGATTCTGGAAGGCCCTTTCCTGAGGTATACTTATGTAAGATGGGCCGCTTCCTATTAGGCTTGATAAATGAGAGCTGTAACTAAAGGTTTTGGTTCGCATCGGGCCTCCCAAGATTTGGGCTTGTTTGAGTGATTCATTACAGTCCTCCACCCGTTGCACCAATTCCATGATTTGGACCAATCCTTTCGGCCTCATCATCTTAACTTCAGCCCTTATAATTGGGCTTAGCCCATTTATGAAATTCCCTTCCAGTACAGCTTCAGAATCTCCAGCAAAGGGACAGCTAGCAATTCAAACCAACGACGATAATCCCTTACCGTCCCTTCCTGCTTCAACACCGAAACTTCTCTAACATACTCTCCTCCCGCGACAGACATAATCTCTGTAGTAACAGCAACTTGCGATCCTCCCAATGCATCAATGGTTGCTTTCGTTCTCCCACTCGTGCACCAAGCCAGTGCTTCGCCTTTAAAACAAACTACAGCGCCCTCAATTTTCTTCTAATTCGTGAATTGGTTGATGGCAAAGTACCTCTCCGCCCTCAAAACCCACTCATTTGGTGCCTATCCATTGAAGACAGGCATCTCCAATCGGTGACCTCTACTATCCATCCTTCCACTCTCCTAATGATGATTCTTCTCCCAGTGCCCCCTCAAAGATCTTGTACACTGTTCGGAACATCGGAGCTAATAGTCGGATCTAGTGAGTTGGAAGAATTCTCCTTTTCCTTTCCATCTCTTTCCTGCTTATCCCATTTCAACAACACTGAATCAAGCCTTTCCATTATCCGAGACATATCCTTCTGAATTCCCAATTTCATCAGGCCCACCTCCTCCTACAAACCATCAAACTTCGACTTAGTTGTCATACCCTTTCAGCGAACATCATGATTCCCAGACCTCGACGTGCTCTGATACTAAAATGATATCCCCCTACCGCTGTGACTCTATTACTGGAAGCTCCAAGGGTAGAACTACAACCTGCCGAATAATTGCACTTAGGCCTCAGTTATATAATAGGGAAATCAACAAATACTCTGATGAATTGTAATTATCACTCGGGAACAATAGGAAATCCAAATGAATTGTTATTGAGAGTCTGAATGAACAAAATTGATAACATATCCCAGGCTATTAGAGAGGTCAGTCTCTCCCCAATCCTTTTCTATTGACTTGTGATTTGATACCACCCAACCCCCCCTTTCGTGCCATATTTATTTCCACATCCTACTACAGGCTATTACATGTTTACCCCATATCTAACTAACTCCCGCTGACTTGGCAAGCTCCATTTTCCTCTTTACGTACGTGAAACGGATTGGAGGTCTATCATACAGCTAAGGCAATGGCCTTTTTTTCATATTTAGATATCTTGCATATGTCCTTTGTAGAGCTTTGCTTACAAAATATATTAGTAGCTATTATTGCCTTTCTTCTGTTACAAAGATGGAACTCACCGTCACATTAAAAACTACTAAATATAGAAATATTTTTTCTCCACTCAATTGCTTAGCTAATATAAGCGCTTTTCCGAGGTTCTCTTTGAATATGTGCTCGCATTCATCACTCCATTAGAAATTTTCCCTTATTTTAAAATTTGAAAAAAAAATGAGCATTTGTCTGTTGCTTGTAAAATAAGTTTGCTTAAGGTGGCAACCCTTCCTGTTATACTTGTACCTCTTTTGGTTTGTTATGGACCACATTTTAATGAGAATTTGAATTTTATTAGGTTTTGCCTCAATACCTCGCTGGTTTAGCACGAACCTTAGGGATTTTTTGAATTTGACTCCAAAAACACATTTGACCTGATTGAGTTTCATTCTATACTTCTGTAGTACGTTAAAGGCTTCTTCCAAGTGTTTCAAGAGGCTTTCAGCTTGAATGCTTTTGACAGCATGTCATCAATGTATATTTCCATTTTTTTACCTATATGATCCGCATACATTTTATTTACTAGTCTTTGAAAGGTGGCCACAACGTTTATTAGTCCAAATGATATTACATTATAGCAATATAACCTTCGATCTATTATGAAGGCAATATGTTTCTTATTTGGTCTATACATGGGATCTGATTATATCTTTAATATGCATTCACGAAGCTTAATAACTCATGTCTTGCAGTTGTATCTACCAGTATACTAATTATGGGGAGTGGAGAACTGTCTTTGGGACATGTCTTACTTAAGTAAAAAAATCACTTATAAATTAAAAAATAACTTTATAACAAAAACAATTTACTTAGAAGTATAAAATCACTTATATGAAAGAATACGCTAATAACTAAAAATTATTTTACAACTAAAAAATTCACTTACAAGTTAATTTTTACTTATAAGTTAAAATTTACTTATAGGTTAAAATTTTAATTTATATGAAAAATTAATTATAAGTATAAAACTTAATTATAAGTAAAAAATTTCACTTGCACCTAAATAATTTGCTTGAAGTAAAAATTCACTTCCATACATGAAATTTTTTTTTTTAAAAAAAGCATTTTTCCCATGCGATCGCAGTGGACAACACCATGCGAATGCATGTGCTATGTGGATTTTTTGTCCACACTGTTATTTTTTAACTCTATCAGTGTCACGTAGGATTTTCCATCCTTCACTTTGATTTTTGTCTATGTGGACTGATGGAAATGATATGGATGATGAATTATTAACGTCATTCAAATTTGGGTGAACAACAAGTAATCTTTAAAATTTTGGTAAGCAAGTAGTAACTTATAGCGAAGTTAACTAAGTATGCGTTTGATTGTGAACATGTAATTTGTATGAAAAAGGAAATAAATTCTAGTCAATTCAATTGTCTACAACTTATGTGTATGAAAATTATTAATTAAATGTATTTGATTAATTTCAACCTAAAAAATATTATACTTGTTCATTTTTTATTGGTAGGTAAATGATAGAGATGAGATAGATGAAAGAGAGAAATAGATAGTGAATTATTTGAAAAATGAAAACTACCATTTTCTAGAGAATAGTCTTTTTTTTCTTAAGAAATTATGGTCACATGACCAAAAGTTGAAAAATATTTTTCGTGAAAAAATTGTTAATTAAACGCTCCAAAAGTAGAAATTCGGGTGGAAAAAAATGACATTTTCCATGAAAAGTAAAGTTAATCAAACAAGCTCTAAAGTTCAGTGAGCAACAAATAACTTCTTAAATTTCGATAAGTAAGTAGTAATTCATAGCAAAGTTGAGTGACCATGGATTAAACTAACTCTATTTTAAGAAATGGTTAGATAGCTTGTTGCGTCAAATTCCGCCAATAGTCTATTGAGAATGCTTCTACTTCATGTTCACTCCCTCTTTCTCTTTTTTACTCCATCCCACCCCCGCACGCCACCTCACCTGAGCCCAAACCACCCCCACAATGGCACAATCCAAATAAGAAAAAATAATATATTGTTGTAAAGTAAAATCCAGGATTACAGGCACCAAACACCATTTCTCTAGGATATTCCCATAAAAATTTATTATAAAAGGTAGAAACTTAGCACTTGTTTGGTCCCCATTATTTCTAAAATATATTTTTCTCAATATTATTTTTAATCATACATTTTCCAATAAAATAATATTACATATAAATTCAAAAATTTTATTTATTTTTTGACCATTCATTTTCTCTCAAATAACTATTTCAAAATGCATTTTTTAAAAAATAAAATAAAAATGGACTCCAGCAAGCTCTTAAAAAATCACTCTATTTTCAAGAGAAGTGGAGCCATGGTAGTTTGAAAAGAAGAAGCAACAACCAAGAATTGAACAATTGGCAGCATACCTTCTGTGGCCTACTTTGTTTACAACGTTAGTCTATTTCTTTTCGTTTTGAATTTCAAATTTGAAATAACTTATAAGGCATAAAAAAGCTACAAAAAAGAAAAAAAAGGTTCAGAATTTTCTCCGATTCTGTTTTCCAAACGGGTTTCTTCTCAACCTGAAACAGCATGGGGGACTCAGCTGTAATTCTTGCCTTCCCTTACGCTTCAGATTTATCCAATGAAACCAAACAGGTAAAGAAAATAGAAACTAGTTTTTTTTATTTCTTGTTGTAAGATATTATTTTGTTTGATTTTTTAATGAAGCTTGCTATTAATTTAGTTGGAATCCAGATTCTGTATTGAATTGGAAAAATGGAGTCTAATTATACTATACGCTCTTGTCAACCGTGGATTTTTTTATGAGCCAGCTCGATTTTGGGCATAAGATGTATGAGAAAACTTGCAGTGGCTAGTTGACATAACTCTAACATGAAGTGTGAACTGCTATAAACCTTGAGTACTTTTTTCTGTCTTCAGAGATTATGACTTAATTTATGTGACATCTTGAAGCTTTGATTATGTGAGAAATGAAAGTTAATGCGGTATGTACAGGGGAACCCCATGCTTCCTCTTGGGGAGTCGATTTCTTTTGGGAGGTTTATGTCGGAATCCTTGTCGTGGGAAAAATGGTCGACCTTTTCTCACAAGAAATACGTTGAAGAGGCCGAGAGGTATTCACAGCCCGGATCAGTAGCCCAGAAGAAGGCTTTTTTCGAGGCTCATTACAAGAGAATTGCAGCTCAAAAGGCGGCAGCATTGTTAGAACAAGAAAATTCTGTTGATGAAAAAAAGACCCCAGATGCAGAAGTAGACAATGTAAGAACTCGTTAGGTACACAGATTTATATGAATAGTACAATTACAACTACAACGGATAAGATACTAACTACCTTTTTCTCTAATATTTTTCTAATCCAGCATAAAGAATATGTTGAAAAGGTTGAATCAAATAAAGTAGAAAGTGTCAAGATGGATCAAACGGCCCTGGTGACAGAAAAAGAAGCCTTGATGGAGACTCCTGTGAAGAAAATTTCAATGAATCAGGTTCTTAATCTTGAACACAATGACATTGTTACTGGATCAGAGATTAATGATATACCAAAGGTGGAGAGATCTTTGTTAAAGGTGATAGAAATTGACAAGGTGGATTTCTTATCCTTTAGTTCTTTGGTGAATGTCTTAATTCAGTGCACGTATGGTAAACCGTATTGAAACTGATATTTTTGTGCCAATGCAGCAGAATTCCATTGCCGAAAGGGGAAAGCTACTGGTGACAAGCAAGAAAAGAACAGCTCTTTCTCCGTTGAAATCATGGTTTCACCGTAAAACATCTAAAGTACCTAGTTCAGAGAAGAGGTACCTCATTTAGTTTTCATAAAAAGAAAAACATTTAGATGCATTCTCAATTATGCACATAATGGTGTTAATTGTGGATAAAGTAATGAGAGAAACTTTTTAGTGGCGGACTTCAGACTTGCTCTGAGAAAATAATTTTGATGATTATTGAATGGAAGAGTCTCTACATCTATTTTTCCTGGATGTTTGACAATGTCACCGGTGCATGAAATAATCTGATAATTCTCTTACGATATGCTTGTTTGCCAGCCGCTCCAAGTCCCTGATTGCTCGTTTAGAAAGAGTTGGCGATAGAGAACAGGCAAGATTTCCCACAGATTCTGTTTCTTCAGCCTGAACTTACTTTTGATGTGTTGTGGAACTGAAGTAGAACATTTTCTTGTGATGTCTTCTTTGCAGAAACTCAAGGACAAATTCAATGCCGAGGAGATGCCAAAGGTGCAGCTACAAACTGAATTGATGATTACTTAACTCGACACAGATTTTCTATCATCTGATTGCATTTAGTCTCAAAGAAGCTTAAAGTCAACCATTCCCTTATACTTGAAAGATCCTTTGTTTTTTTGCAGGAGAAAACCAGAAGAAAATTTAGAAAAGCACATCATATATTTTGCTTCAAAGCCTGATTTCTACAGAGATCAACTCTTCAGATGAAAAAGGTATATGTTTCCACAATCGAATTATAATTTATCTGATGGTATTATTGAAGACTTGCCAGAACGCGTCTTTATTTCACATGGCCTCAAAAATGTGATACTCTGCTGCTTCACAGGATGTATTTCCAATTCATGTCATGATGACTCTACTAATATTCACACAGATGGCTCTATTCTTCATCCTTGGACACAAAATTCGAACATTCAAACGCAATTTTGATAACTGATCATCTTTTTCTTGCAGAGTCGACCTGTCTGTCAGCTTACTAGGAGGAACCTGTTGAAGTAAGGCACAGACGAAGCGCTATTTCAGTGCCACCTTCTCCTTCAGCATCCTCCCCGGCCCCCCAAAATAATATTCTACAATCAGATATTATACTAGTAGCAGGCAGTCGACTTCCTGGACAAGGAATGTTGGTATTCGAGATTTCCTAATGTTGAAAAGTGTGTAGTTCTACTGTATGTGTTTATTTACCAGTACCTGGAACTCACAGAAACAAATTTGAAGCTTATAATATATCAGTCGGGTTCTGCAATTTTTCTGAAATTAGGGGGAAATTTTGCCCCTATTTGACAACCATTATTTCAACTCTTTTTTTTACATTCTTATTTTCAACCACATATTTCACACAATAAAATATTCTGAACGTTGTTGAAGAAGGGAACTCCAAACACCAAGAAAACCAGGCTCACTATTGGAGTAATCGACCACAATTCCCAAACCAAATCACAAACCAACACCACCCAATGGTCGCTTCAATGGCTGCCCACAAAGGACTAAGGATGAAGAATATTATAGCCACAAGAATCAGCTACAAAGGCTGGACAAGGAGAAGGAACGGAAGCACAAAAACAGTGAGCACAGAGCTAGGCGAGAGAGCACAAAGCCAACTGTTGTTTTTCCTTCCTAACACGGGCTATCAATATTTTCACATGCCATCAACCAGTAATGGTCGAGGTATCTAAAGGGAGAGTTAGGTATGGGCCTTAGGTTAGAAAGAATAAGGCCCAATAGGAAATATCTAAGTGGGCTATCAATCGGAAAAAGTTATACAAGTCTTGGGTTGGGCCATGCACATCACTAATTTAATTAGATTGTTTCAAATGACTCAATTGGATTACGTGATAGGTTTAAACAATTGTGGTGTTTTGTCGATACCAACTGAATAAACAATATTTACATCATCGTCTAGGGAGGTCGTTTGACAACAATTTGGCTAACAAACCTTCATCTCGGTGTCAAAGGATCTGTAAAGAAAATTATTAAGCATTAGTAATAATCCAGAAAAAGAGAACCAAAAAAATTGAAAATTATTTACCTCCACCGATATTTAGAAGAACTTAGCAACTTCTAAATTTCACCAATGGTAGCACATTAGTACCCATGTCTGAAGGATTATATTGTGTGT